>BPLR01001587.1:0-23055 GCA_021605095.1 Caerostris extrusa
AGACGGGTTGACGGAGGGAGCAGTTGTGTTTTTTCGACCGCTCTTGTTTTCCGGTGACGGTGAACACGACGGCTGCAATTTTACCTTCGGACGTATCTGCGGAGCTCAAATGATATTGATAACAAGGGGAATGGAAATTATCAAGTCCACAGCGAAGTACCTGAAAATGGAACAGTTTTTGAAGGTACACGACACAAATCACCCAATGGATGTGAACTTATCGACTTCCAACTACGTGAATGATACAAAACACTGCAGATGGACATTGTCAACAATGAAAGACTTGTCACCGTTTGTCTGAATGCGTCGAATGAGCCGTTCGAAAATTAATTCCATTAATTATTCTGTAAATTCTAAAAAAGATGACTTTATTCATCCTTTCAAAGTGAAGATTGTTTCCAATTTAAATTCTGTTGTTCGACCCATGAACAGTCTTATTGAAACTAAAAAAATTGACGAACATTTTAAGGAATCAGTTCGCATTGTGCTTGCTGGGGAAATGCTTGAAATGTTTCCAAAGATTCTAGCCATCATAGAGACATTACTAGTACTTTAAAGAAAATAATATTGATTTTTTTTATAAAAAAAACCTAATAAGAACCTAATAAAACCTAATAAACTAATAGATCTATCAGTCACAATCAGTTAAAACTAATATAGACGAAATCCGACAAGCTCTGGCTCTTAAGGGATTTGATAATGTTAAAATTACACAGCTTCATGAAACAATTACTAAACAGCCATTGCCCACCTGGCAACTTGTCTTGCCTTAACCTTGCTGTAAAGACGTAACGAAATTTTAAAGTTAAAAATAAGCTTCTCTACCTTCGTGTAAAAGTAAAAAAATTCGACGAAAGACCCTTAGCCACTCACTGCTTTCATTGCAATTATTGTCACCACAGCTCTTCGAACTGTGGCTACAAATCTAAATGTCTAAAGTGCGTGGGTGAGCATTACCTTTATGGATGCACTCCTAAAACTGAAAAATTAATCAACCTACCTGCATAAGTTGTGGGGCTACTCGTCAACTTGCCGTGAGCAAGGGTGCCCAAGATTGCCTAAGCCCAGTGTTAACGCTGCTCAGAGTAATAGTATGAGAAAACCTACTACCCACGTGATTACGTCCTGGCAAGTCACACCAAATATCAGCTTTGATTCTGGCCTGAGGGGCCCAAATATCCACTTTATCTATGACAGTTACAGGAACCAGTCACAACTCTCATGACATAAATATTCTTTCGTTCACAAACACTTCTATTAATTTATGTTGTGACCTCAATGTCAGCCACCCTTCGTGGGGCTGTAATAAGAATAATGGTACAGGCATCTTTCTCAAAAAGTTTTGCAAATCTTTTTGGTCTCGATATTCTTGCTTGTTGTACCCCTACTTGTTTTGGACAAAATTCACCCTTTACAATTATTTTTAATTAACAATTTTCATTGTAATTTTTTGAAAAATAACCTATTGTTGAACTCTCTTCTGACCATAATCCGTTGTTGTTAAATTTGATATTACCTTTCACTACATTGCTATTCCACAACAGTGAAACGCGGCTACTAATTGAAGATAACAATACAATCTATCTTCCTTCATTATGCTCTTTTCCTCAGTAACTTGGTGGCCTGATGGCCAAATGGCCAGCGCTCCAGTGATCGGTACCACAGGTTTCGACTCGAGTACCGGCAGGGCCATGGATGTTTGTAGTGGTTAGGAATCGGGCCTGATGGCCGAGTGGCTAGCGCTCTGGCGCTCGGTCCCACAGGTATCGGGTTCGAATACCGGCGGCGCCATGGAGGTTTGTAGTGGTTCGAATCCACTTTAAACCGTAGGTCCCGGTTTCATATGGCCGTAGAACGCCACAGAGCCCAATCAGACTTCTTCTTACCCACATCATTCCCAAACTGTAAAGGCGCAACTCAGTTCCAGGTACAGTGATGTGGTGTGGTATAGTAGTAGTAGTAGTGGTTAGGCATCTAATTTAGACTGTAGAACCCGGTGTGTGTTTATCCCTCATGTGCACAAGATGTCCATAGAGCTATAAACCAAACTAAAACCACTTTAAATCAACTGAACAAAAATATTAGGATTGCTTTCAAAAATTATACTAAAACAAAGTTTGGGAAGAAAAATTAAAAAAGAACTTCCTCCGGAAAATGGTTCACTTTGGGGTTTCGTAAACATTTTGAAAAGCAATAGACCTAAAGAATTCCTAAAGTCCTATTCTCTTTGATTTAAAAAATTATAATATTTATTTAAAAGATTTTAAAAATATTTAAAAATTAATTACGATTTTAAAAAGCTCAACATACGAATTAGAACTGGGCATCAAAGCAACGATGTGATAGCACGCTATATGTTATTCTTTTTTTTACTTTTGGTATCTTAGCCCACAACTCTTCCACAAGATTCGGTTACAACTCAAATTATACAATACACTTTGCACTTAGCAAAAACAGCTTCTACCGACTTCCATTCAGTGCTAAGTACTAGATTTATGATTATAATCCAGAATAAATGAAGTTAAATTAAAATTTAGTTTCATTTATTCTACCACTGATGATAGTTACTATTCCAATACTGATTGAAACATTCCAAAGACCATTTTGACAATGATGCAAAATTTTCCTTCATGGTCATTGATTCAACGGACAATATTCGTCAAGGCATAACTGCTTTTACAAAAATATCTTTCTAGCGTAAATAAATTTGCTTACAGAAAATTAAACCCTGATTCTTACAAATTTATTCATTCTAAAATCAAAAGCCTTTTAAAAAGGAATAAAGAGAAAAAAATTTTGGCAAAACAGTAGAAATCTACTAGAAAAAAAAAAATTATAGCCGAATACAGAAAAAAATATAGAAAACTTTATAAGAATATGATCAAAGTAATGGGATACAAAAATTAAAATCCATAAATCCTGAAGATGGTACTTAATGGAATTTTGCTAGGAACCTCAAGGCCTAAAATATTCAACTTATTTCTGGAAATTTTATTGCAAACACTGATAAAAAGCAGTTCAACTTTATTGTCTACAGTTTAGAACTTTAGTTTCAAACTAATAAAGCTCACCACCAATAAACTGATGGTCTAGTCAATTGTACTATCAATACGTTTAACAATTCTACTATTTTACACTCCATTCCTACAGTACAACTTTTATGATGTTGTTTAAGCCATTCATTAATTGCAAATCAAGAAAGCACCAGAAATTGATGGTTTACGAACAAAATGATGAAGAATTTACCTACAGTTTTCAATCATTATCATCACAAGAATTAATTTCAATATTTACCAAAACCTTGGGAAAATGCAGCAATCTTTCCTATTCTTAATACTTTCTACCAGCAGCAAAATAACTGAAAGGATTCTTCTCAACCATCTTAATCACCACGTTTTTCAAAATAATATTCTCGCTCCTGTAAATACACAGGGGCAATATCCCTTGATGTACAAAAAGCCTTTGATCGTGTAATTAAAATGATAGTATATAAATTTCCTGCCTCTCTCATTAAAATTATTCACGCTTCTGAAAAATTTGGTATTCTTTCAGTTCTGTCTACAACGCGCCAATTATTACATGTAACAGAATTTATTTCTTCTGGTTTATACAATAAATAATACACAGAAGCAATCTCCCTTGATATACAAAAAGCCTTTGATCGTGTAATTAAATGATAGTAGGTCTCGTAATTAAAATGACAGTATATAAATTCCCTGCTTCTCTCATTAAAATTATCCAATCCTGTCTTACTGAACGATATTTTGCTGTAAAAATTAATGAAAGCATCTCTTCAACAAAACTTATACAGGCTGGTGCCTCTCAACATAATAAGATTTTTCCTCGTCTGTTATCCATCTTTATAAATAACATTCCTCTAAAGACATTGAAACGCCTTTGGCCCTATATGCTGATGATACAGCCATCCTTGTTAAAAAACAAGAGCGCAAACTTCCTGGTGTTTGCTCTTAATCGACATCTATCTGTATTTCATTATTGGTTTTCAAAATGGAAAATTGCCCTAATTATCTAAAAACTGAAATAGTTTACTTTCCTAAAGGAAATGAAATCAAGAAACCAATATATATTTTTGCAAAATAATCTCATTCCTCGGAATAGTCAAGCCAAAGATTTTGGAGTTATTCTGGATCAACAGCTCTCATGGAAATATAATTTTCAACTTATCAAACAAAAAATTCAGAAGCAACACGCGGAAGCTCTTATCAATAGACATTCGAAGATTGACAGAACGAACAAATTCCTTATTTTGACATCCATACTTAGAACTATCCTCACGAAAGCATACCACCGTATGGGATTAGGCATCTAATTACAACATCAAAACTCTTGAAGCACATCAAAAATTTAATACTTCATCAAATTTTAAATGCAAAGGGGTCATGCGCAATAGAGAAATCCATGATGATATTAAGCTTCACACATTAAGACAATTTTTGAAAAACTTTCCTCTGACTTCTTCAACAATTTCATTTCCGCGTAAATTCTGCAATCTGCGTAAATGAAGTTTGGAACCGGGTTTCCACCTGTAACCGTGTTCGTCCTATGCACTGCAAGAGCGCCTCTTGCGGCGTCCCAGTGAAAAGTTCAGTTGGCGTCGAACCGAGGTTTCTGGGGAGAGGAATTGTGCAGCGTGAAACAACAATGGATCCGCCATTTTTCCGGGTTTCCTTCTATCCATCGTGCAAATGCAGGGCAGTTTAAAAAGTTTTCCCGGCACACTCTTCTGTGAAATTTCTGATATTTGTAATAATAGTTGGCAAGAAGAACTATATATATTTATTGTTGTAAATAGCAATAATTGCAATCACTACTCTGCTGTTGGTGATATTTTTAATAAAATTTTTGACTTTATTTTTGTTTTTACTTTTTGAATGAAAACATTTAAATTCATGCCCTTGTCTTTTTTAAAGAAATATAATTTTTCTGGAAATTTTGTTCTCAAATTATCAAATTATGGCCAGTAAGGAAAATAAATTGTTATCAATTTTTCAAATAAGAGGGAAATAAATAAATTATTCTTTTCTTAATCTTCAATAGTGTAAGAAAACTAAAATATTAAGTACACTTTTTATTATACATGAACAGGGCTGGATTTTGATGGAAAAGAGGTATTCCAATTATGATTTTTAAGTTTATAAATAACATAATATATCACAGTGTATATATATATATTGATATATATCAATATGCTAAATGAATCGTGTTGGGATTGGTACTAATCTTTGTAAAAAAATTTCCCACAGATAATAAAAAAAAAAAAAGTCGAGTACACTTATTTGGACTTTTATTCACAGAATCATATGTAGGACTTGTAGCAATAACTAATCAAACATAACTCGCAACATTTACAAAGAAACAAAATTCAAATAAAAATCTTTGACTACAAAAATAACATGCAATAAAAATTTATATTTTCTATTAAATTAAATATATTCAAAAACATTGAAGATTAAAGCAAATTAAATTCAGCTAAATTTATTTCATAATAATTCGCATTTAAAGTTTAAGTATGAATTTTAAGTTTTAAACTAAACCAAAAGTGAAACTTTATTCAAACAACATCAAGATCACAAAAAGAAAATATATTAAATTTTATGTTAATAGTTATTTTATTTCAGAATTGATTCGATGTAAATATACATTTAAAAAAAATAGTAAATTAGAAGAATAGTGTAATTCTAATTTTTTGCTAACAATTTGAATGTACGCCCTAGGCTGAAGCCTAGTTAGCCTATAGGAAAATCGGGCTTGTGCATGAAAGTTGTTCAACAGTAAATATTTCTTTCCATTTGACTCATTTGTTTTTTTTTTTTCTTCCTCGACAATTTTTTAGTATTGAAAAATAAAAATTTTGACATGAAAAAAATATTCATTATAGTAACAAAATACAGATCTCAGTATTTGTAAATATAATAGAAACAAACATTGAAAAAAATCACTGATATATAAATTTTGTGTAGTAGCATCTCTTTCTGAATAAACTTTTAAATAAATTATATTTCATACATTTCTTTATAAAATTTCTCCAATATTGTTACTTAACAATTTGTATATAATATAAAAAATAAATGAGTACAAGAAATTGAATTCCAGTATAAAAATATGAAAATATGTGAGGTAATGAGATATTTTTTTAAATCATTACACAATCAGTTAGTTATCAAGATAGTTAATAAATTGTCATACTCCATTAAAGATCATAATTTGATAATAATCAGTTTAATATATATGAAGGAAATATGAATAAAAAATAGGATGAAAAAGTATAATGATTTAAAAAAGATTGTAAATGATGCATAAATATATTGTTCTGTAAACTGCATCACCATGTAAAAATATGGAATTTTAAAAGCTTACAATTCTTTTTAAATATTAACTATAAAGACACACAAATTATAATTAAAGTAAAAGGTTAAAGTTTAAAGTCAATGGTTAAAGGTGTAAAGGTTAAAGTAAATGTTACTTAGGAATTAATTTATAATTCAAAGCCAATGCATTTTAATTATCTATTTTATTTTTTTTTTTAATTCCACTGCATCATTCAACATATATAAATTTATTTTGGTAGCATAAATTTCGTAGGAATATATAATTTCAATGTATTTATAACATAAAGTCTGCCTTATTTTGCTAACAAGAAACTTTCTTCGAAATTTACATCTAAGATATTTCTGTGAGAATTCATCTTTTCGAGATATTTTCTCCTCAAAAACATTGTAGCAGGAATAGTGTGCAGAGCGCGTTTCTCCTAAATCTTCAGAGTAACCAATTCTTAGAAATGTGCGGCGAGTGCTTTCCCAGGAGGAACGGTGCACACCATTCCTGTCTGCAAAATTCCCTATTTTTCCCTAAGCGTAGGGTGCACAATTCCTCCTCCCAGACGTCCGTCTTATAATTGTTTTGACAGTAAACCTCGTGTAAGCTGCTTTATCTCAATTTATACAAATGTTTTGAAAATAAAAGAAACTGCGATGATGAGCGATAAAATGTAATCAAAAATTAAACAGCTCAAAATTATTAAAACTATAAAAGCTATCATATGTCACAGATCTTGTGTTGAGCTTTGAACTTAATTTTGGATGAAATGAAATAGTGTATGGTATTTTTGGCAAAAAAAAAAAAATAAATTAATAAACAGATTAAAAAAAAAAAATGAGATGAATTGATGCTATGGGGTGGGGCCTGAATGGCAGAGTGGCTAGCGCTCTGGCGCTCGGTACCACAGGATTCGAGTCCCGGCGGTGCCATGGATATTTGTAGTGGTTCGGAATCCACTTTAAACAGTAGGTCCCGGTCTAACACGATCGTAGAGCGTTGTGGAGAGTGACATATTAAAAAAAAGGAAAAACTAACTGTTCATATGTATAGTGATTAGGGGATTATAGTCCTTGTTGCTTCACATCCCCATATACCACTTCATTCATCATTCATGAAGCTATGGACTTAGACGATCACAACACTATAAAGTTGAAAAAATAAGAAACTTTGAATAACAGGGCCTGGATGGCCGAGTGGCTAGCGCTCTGACGCTCGGTACCACAGGGTTCGGGTTTGAATCCCGGCGGTGCTATGGATGTTTGCAGTGGTTCGGAATCCAATTTAAACCGTAGGTCCTGGTCTAACACGATTGTGGAGAGTGACATATTAAAAATCAGAAATAACTGACTGTTCACATATGTAGTGATTAGGGGATTGTAGTCCTTGTTGCTTCACATCTCATTCATCATCAACTTTGAATAACACAAACTAGAAACAACGTAAATAGAAATTACAGTTCCCATTTCTAACGAGGTTACAAGTCTTTTCTTAAAAAAAGGAAGCATTTTACAGTTTTGTAAAGCGCTTATTCAGTCAGATCGAAAATCCAAGAAGAGGATAGAACTTCGTATCCGAAAGCGGTCTACATCTTTCTTTGGTTTTTATATTTCGAACATTGAAAAAAACATGTTTCACTATTTCTGATGTATTGCAGAACACAAGTTTTTTAAATTTCGTTCATTCAATTAGAATAAAGTCAATCAAGAAGCATTCTTTCAACATAGCAATAGTATTTACAATAAATTATAGAAATTTTAAAGTAAAGAACAGTTAACTTTTCATTTTCCTGCTTTTTAGTCTCATTTAAAGTTATCCAATGTAAAAAATCATATCACATATCAGAAAACAAAACCCGAAGAGCGTCTGGATCAAGTAACTGAAACAAGTAATTCATGAATCATTAACAGTTTTTGAGAATTCTGTCATTTTCTATCTAATGAATCATTTGTTCATTTCTAAATATAGAAGTGCTCTTTAATCTGGTGTTCGGAACCCCGACCACATCCAATTACCGAGCGTCGATATTGTTTTAATTGGTATAACAATGTAGTTTATTCTAGATAAAACTATAGACGATTAAAACATGTACATTTTTAATGTGTTTACGCATATTCTGAACCTGTGTAGGCAATATAAATGTTCACCAAAATATTTTGTAATTCTAGCAACGTTAACAGCAAAATTAAAATTCACATATTGAACATGAATGCAATTGAATGTTCTTATATTGATAAAAAAAGCAGCACCAAAGAAAATTAATGAAGAATTATAATATATTGATTAAAGCCTTTCAGCAATGGGCATACCAGTTACAGGATTCCTATATGGTATTATATATCCTGAAAACTTCCACATCTTCATTAATAAAATTAAAAACAATCACAAGTTGTATTTGCATCAAATGAGTTAAGATAAGACATATTAAAAACTACAAAAGCCATCGTTAATATTAAAAAAAAAAACAAACAATTACAAGTAAAATTAGCTGATGCAATTAGAGATCCGTTACAAGACGCCTTCAAAGTGACTAAGTTGGTGAAGAAAGATTACAAAAGTTCCCTCAAAATTCATTTGGTAAATTAAGTTCGAATGTAGATGTAGATAATGTACGTATCCACTGTATGGCACAACCAATCCCTCTAATATTACTTGCAAAACTAAAATGCTACAAGGCTTTGATGTACTACTGTGTCCAAAAAGTAAGACCAATTTTCAATTTAAATTCCCGGGGCATACGGAATTACAATTTTTTTTTTTTTAGGTTGCTGGCACTGTCCTTGACATCTGTGTGAAATTTAGCGTCAAAATATTCATTAGAATTTGAGTTACGCTTGTGAGAGGCTAAAACAGATTCTAGCGATTTTTGAAATGTCTGAATTCATTGAGCAATGAATTTGTATTAAAGTTTGTTTGCGGAAACGTATAGAATGTTACAGAAGGCATTCGGTGAGCATTCTTATATCGGAATCGGAAATAAATATTTAAATCGAAAAGAAATATTTAGAAGTGGTATAAGCAATCCAAAGAAGGCAGAAAACGCGTTGAAAACCAAGAGTCCTCTGGTCAACAATCAGCCTCAACCGACAAAGCTCACGTAAAAAAATTAAAGATTTGGTGCTTGCAAACCGTCGATCTACAAATAGAGACCTTGCTGATGATGTTGTAATTTCAAAAGGATCGGTCAATTCCATTTTGGGCCCCAAACTTGTCAAATCTCGATTGGTACCGAAAACACTGAATACGGCAGCTCACACTGCATTGATTTTTCGTAATTTTTCGCCAAAAATTAAACCCATATCGTTCCGCCTTGAAGGCCATCCCTGCCGATGACTTTAGCATGTATTGAGGATTGGAAAAAGAGAGCATAAGTGCATAGTGTCCGGGGAGATTACTTTGAAGGCGATGAAATAAATTTGGAAGAATAAATAAAGCGTTTTTGAAAAAAAAAAATTTGGTCTTACTTTTGGGGCACAGTAGTAAATCATCAACTCTCCGTTGGGAACTCCACTCATTACGAATATTCCAATTCAACTGCAAATTATTGAACCTCTCAACAAAATTAAATTAATTTAAAAGAATTAAAATGAAATGAAATAGATTTATAAAAATTTAAACGAATAAATAATTTAAAACTGTTCATAAGTTATCGAATTTATATACTTGCAATAACCAGCATTTGAAGATCTTAAGGTGCTCATCTTAGCAGAGAGAATTTTGAAAATTAAGAGCCAAAAGATGGCTGCTAATATTTGTAATTTAGCTATTCAGTTGTGAATAAATTTCACAAATCTCTTTTTAAGAGCTGGGAAGAACTTGTAGGCAATGTCAAAAATTGAACGGAGACATTTATTGGAGTTACCAACCACTGTATTGTAGATAGGAATTTTTTGAATAGCTTCGTTACGAACGTGCGGGCATTTCGCGTGAAAATGTTTTGAAAATTAAAAGCCGCAGTGAAGACAGTCTCTAAAAATCTATTGAATATTCCTTACATTTCCTTTGTTTGTTATGAATTATTAATTATACATCTCTCAACACCAATTAGGCCCTTTGATGAATATTCTCCAGGTTTTCCCTATAGAAAATGCAAATATGAGGCAAACACATTTAAAAGACATAATTTCCTTAAGCCTATCAATGAATTATTCATCGCCCACGCGACACTCAAATTTCGACAGTTTCCACTAAAAGTTCTCCCTTCCTCATCTGGCTGCCCAGCGGTAATGCAGCTGGACGCAGGACAATTCAGATTTGTATCTACTGCAGCGTCCTTTATAATCACTGCTTTCAGAAAGAGAAGTCTCGATGGTGATTTGGTCCAATGTATGCACGTTTAGCATCGACAGTTATGCTATTTGGTTGAATATTAACTTCTTTTCACCCCTCAATGTTCAAATGTTCGACAGTTCCGTAAAGTTATCATCATATATCGGTGGGTTGTTAGTGGGCCCACAAATATACAGCAAAATAATAATAATAATAAAAATATAAAAAAGGGCTACGATTCATTACAAAAATGCTTTTTAAATGTGTTTTATAACTTGCATCAAAACTTAATTCAGAAAATATAGAATAATATTACATTAATTTTGCTTTCTATTTTTTATAATTATGTTTAAACCAAATTTTCTAAATCTTTTGTTCACCTTCTCCTCTCGTAGTAAGGCTACGATATCCCTCCACTGAATAATATTTTCACAAGAGTAAAATAAATGTAAAATACTTTAAAGTATTATATATACATATAAAGAACACAACACATGAACACAAGAGCTAAAGCACAACAAACAATGGTTGAATTAAAAAAACGACTATTTTGCATCCAAAACTTACTACATGCATTCATTACAAGCACATTGTATAACAAAACCATCATAGCATTAACTATACAAACACTTTCAAACCTTTCAAAAATAAATAAATAAAATTTCAAGATCAGTAGTGCATATAAGCTATAGGAACGAAACTAAAAATCCAAGTTTGACGATAAAAACTGCATTAGCAGATGAAAAAAGAACACAAAAATTTGTACAAAATAGACATTGATAGGCCGTGAAAAGATGTATCTATGTATCTATCTATCTATGTATCTATCTATCTATCTATCTATCTATCTATCTATCTATATATATATATATAGTGAAAATATATTCATACAGTTTGATTATTATTAATAATTAAAAAACTGCTTTCATCTACAGATACCTTTAATTGTAAGGATGTCTTTATCAGCATCCTTTTAAAAGCTCCCAAAATACTTAAAATCTACTTTACCATGATTATTAAAATATTTTAAGCGTAAATTTCGAATACTGATAAAATTCTGTACCATTCAACGACGACGATTTGTAGGTAGACGGAGCTCCTTGGTATGGGTAACCGCTAACTCCTCCTTTGCATATGAGAGGGAAGTTACTTTAGCTTTAAGCCCATTGCATTAAAAATAAAACAATTAAAATAGAGATAATAATATATGGAGAGGAGAAGTTTTTTTCTTCTTTTCAATAAAGTATTTAATAATTATTAATTATAATTTAATAATTAAAATAATAAAGTAAAAAAGAGGATTTTGAAGAATTACAAACTGGACGTAGTTTGAAAGAGAACTTAAAAATAAAAATACTTTCAATAGGTTAATCTTATTCAAAAAAGAGTACAAGTTAAAAATAACAAAAACGTTTAAGAGCAGTTTGTTAAGAGAGGATGAACTGGTAATGACGGGGAAATTTGCGAATCGTACAAGGTCAGTTACAAGTGAACGATAGAAGATCAGAGCCGGGGGGGAGGGGAAACGAAAACGTTTCGACTACCAAGTCCTGTAAGCAATATAGTCACTACGTGGCATTGTTAGATGGTTTGGAGCATATACAGTTGGCAAAGATTTGTATCTTGTCAGCTTTATTGTTGGTAGAATTAATTTGATTGATTAAATTTGGAAGATTTTTGATATCAGTGAAAAGAGAAATAAATTGTTTCATTAATATAACAGCATTTTGGAATAAGTTGAGATCTTCAATGCCAGGTAGTGAACTTGGTTGGTTTTTGATTTACAAAAGTTGAAGGAGGTACAGCTGCAGTTGCGTTTACGTTGTTTTTAAGCATGGAAGCAAAACTGATGTTTGGGGTAACTTGTGTAGGAGGAATAACTTTGGGATAGGCAGCCTGTCTGTTAGAGTTAGTATTTATCTTTGGAAATTTGGGGCAGCCGCTCCAAGCTGCTAAGTGTCCTGTAGCGTTGCAATTAATGCATTTTGGCACCTCAAGATCCCTTCAATTGCACTCCTTATGGGAGTGTTCTTTACCACATTTAAGGACACCTAGGTTTAAATCCACAGTTATTAGCATTGTGATGGAAATTATTACATTTAAAACATTGGAGGGTCATTGGTCGTAAGTTAAATTTTCAACTTTTACAGTAAAGTATAGCAATCGTTCTAGTTTAAAATTTCCATGCTTTTGTTCCCTATCAAGGGTAATCTGCCAGATTGGTAGAGGCTGCTTGGTTTTTAGATCTTTTAACTGGGTTACCTTTGTCAACAGAGTAGCCTAAATTAACTAACTCGTCTTTGATTTCATTATCAAGACTTTTAATGTAGAGGCCTTTTGATAGCGACCTTTAAAGGACGTTGATATTTAGGCGTTATCACAAAATATTCGACGGAGTTTTCTGTTAGATATCTGGTTATAGCCCTGTGCTGATTTTCGTCGAAGGGAAACATCTTGATCATTTCACCCGCAATTTTGATGGTAACTTTACTTTCAAAAATTTGTCAAATTTGGCAAGCATAGTTTTTAGATTTTCTGTTGGCTTGACCATAATGGGTGGCATTTTCTTAACTATAGGGTGGTATCAGAGTCCTGCTCCTCCTGTTCGCTCTACAATAAATTTGTCAAACGAATTTTTGGTCTCAACTAAATGTTGAGGAATTTTAGCACAATTGACCTTAGCAATAAGCTTTTGGAGGGCATAGTAAAACCGTCATTATCATGTTCATGATTATTAAGATGGGCAGCATTGCGCTTAATTTGAGAGTTAAAGTTTATAATTTTATGTTTTTACAAGATGACAATGGGCAAAGCTCAAGTTTGCTTACCTCCCTCATTGCAAGATGGAGATCATCATGGCGTATCTTCAGCTCTTTAAGGTCATCATCATCGGGAGAATATACAGTCAGCACTGCAGCATATGCATCGTAGAGATTCTGTGCAATGTCCTTCTTCTTGATCACAGTAGTTATGCGTGCACAGTGTTCTTCGTCAGATAAATTGATTGCTTTTCGGGAAATGTAGGCGAGGCCAACCTCTCCGATTGTATTGCCGCACACGTTGTTCCATAAGTTCCGGATTACTCTCGCTCCTGGTGCACTTTCCCGAACGGAGTAGTCCATCGTCGCATCACGCTCCATTCTCCTCCACCATTCATCTTCGGCGGCTTCCATCGCTCCTGGTCCAAATCAAGAATCTTAATCCAATGATAAGTTCCAATCAAGTCATTTTGTACCATTCAATTATCTACTTTTTCTATAAAAAAAAAAAAATTTCACACAGGCAATGGGCTTAGACCAATCGACAAGAACTCTATTTTTTCCAGGACGGAGGTTTATAGTCGAATATGCTCTCGAAAATCTACAACGAATCAATTCTGTACCATTTGCAAAGAAGGAGCTAAAGGTTGCTCAGCAAGCAAAGTGCTCCGTAAACTTTACAAATCATCATCATCATCAATTTTGTACCACATGTTTTTTGAAGTTATTTCCTAAGAGAAGGAAATGATATTCTTTCATAATTTAAGAAAATATGCTTCTATTGCATTACTAAAACTGGCATTACCTGTTGATTTTTCTAAATTCTAGCTTATTAACCAAACAGAAGCAAAAATATGCTTTGTATCAATTTGGCGAAAAATATTTGCTTAAATTACTAATAATTGTTTGCACCAGTTTATAGTGCCATATTCTTTTTTTGTTGAAAAACGTATTGTAGCCAGTATTTACAGTTACCAGTATTTTATAGATGAAAAACGTATTTTTTACGTTTGTCAAGAAATTTTATAGTTTATGGCTGCAATAAGAGAAGATTTTTATTTTCAATATCAGCTAAATTCAATTTAATTTAGAGTTATTTGAAATAAATTTTACTAACTTTTTAATACTACAGCATTACATCTTAGCTATCTAGCGATCGCCAGGTTAATTGAAAAGACGTGGATGGAACCATATCCAATTGCTTTTAATTAAAATTTACAATTAAACAGATTTTTACCACTTTTATAAAAATGATTTGCTGTATATAAATTTGCAAAGACTTAATGCTTACTAAATCCAATATACATATGATATTTTCTAAAATCATTTCCTATATGACGGAAATGATATATTATTGTAAATTTTAGGGGACTGATTGACGCTGGCTAAGGCGGTTCAAACAGTGTTATTATTTGTTGATCTTTCTAAATTCTAGATTAAAAGTCCAAATAGAAGCAAGAATATTATTTTGCATGAATTTGTCGAACATTTATTTGCTTTATTTAGTAATAATTGTTTGTAACAGTTTATTGTGCTATTTTCTTTCTGTCGAATGCGTATTGTTGCCGTTTTTTTTCTTTTTTTTATTATTATTGTCAAATTTTATAATTTCTGGCAGCAACAAGATTGGAATTTTCTTTCAGTAGTTTAGTGTTATTTGAAATATATTTCACTAATTTTTAATTCAATAGCGTTATCTAGACGCCATCTAGCGATTCACCAAGTCAAATGAAAGAGGTGTAGGGAGCAATGCTCCATTTCTTTTGATTTAAATTTTTTGTTTTATGTTATGGGTTTAATTTTAATTATATTTTTGGGGTCATCGAGTAATGCGCACCTAACTGTACCGACATCTTTTGCTTTTTCGATCTCCATGTTTTAATTGCTATCATAACAAGAAATATTTTACTGTTTTTAAAGTTTATTTTAATCTCTTTTTATTTTAAATTTAAGCAACTTCAATTGATATAATTTTTATTTAATTGATAATGTGGAGTTTTTAGTGGTACTTAATACCACCACAGAACTCGCCAGTGGCCTAAGAATGGTTTTTTTTTTATGTTTCTTCAAATATTGTTTGAACAGAAGGTTCAACAATAAATATATCCTTTTTCTTTCATACGTTGGTCAGAAATGGATGGGGGGAGGGGGAGGGGTGGGGCAGGATATAATGATGTGATCAGTTTAAGTATATTTTATCAAATATTTTATTTTAAATATGCTAGTTTGTACATTCCTTGACTATTAAGAGGATAAAAATAATTCAACGGAAACGAATCCAGACTTGCTAAAGCTGATGTATTAGAAATAGTAGCAACATTTGTCGAAGATCTTTATCCCGAATGCTCCATCGCGCTGACCGAGCTTTCAATCAATGGGTAAGCGGAGTTACTACTTCTTCCTTCCCTTGTCACTAGTACTAGTGACACTAACCCTCAAATTTTTGCAAGTGATATTTTTTTCACTTAACCCTGCCCCCTACACTATTGCTACTAGTAAACATGCAAGACTAACCATATCACTTGTTATCCTAATAAAATTAATTAAATCCTAACAAATTTATCCTAATAAAATTTATAATATAAATTAAAATTAAACCAAAGAAATATTATTCGATTGCCGCAGTTTTTTTTTAAAAAAATATTCATTTAAATATTTAAATTATTTTAACAAAAATTTTCTTTTATGAAATGAAATCAAATCAAATTTAGCTCTTTGATAAGAAATGAACATTTTTATCTTATCAATTTAATTAAAATATTAATCATATTAAATACATTTTAATTAACTTATCAAATTTATCTTAAAATTTAAAACTTATAAGAGCATAAAATATTTTATGCATTTTAAGTTTATTACATGAATTGTATTACAAATATTTGTTATCCGTATAATTTTATTTCAATTTTGTTGTAAAATAATACATTCATTTTTGTTTTACAAATGCTTTGACATAAATGGAATACAAGGAGAAAAAAATCTGATCAAAGAAGGAATGAACCATAATATTTCATATTTTAAAAAATAATTTAAACAATAAATTTGGTATAAATTGATATTTTATTTGATTCTTATATAAAGTTAAGCTTTAATAATGAAATTTGATTATATATATTTAAAAGCAATGAACAATTAATGAATTCAACAAAAAAAAAAAAAAAAAAAAAAAAATAGCAAGGTAACATAAGTAGGAGAAATATGAATCAATAAATTAAAACATTTTTTATTTATGTAAGTGAAATTAATCTATTATAGATTAGATCCATTTTCATTATATCTCAGTTAGGCTGGTCGAATCTCGAATCGTAAGCTAGCCAAATCAGAAGTGATTTGCTCCCAATTTCACCTGCTCGAATGTAAACAATCGAAACTGCCATCTAGTAGAAATAACTGGAACTTCACTCGGAGTAAATCAATTTCTGACGCTTTTTATACGCGCGGAATAATATGTCAAGATATTTGAGTTAAAAACATTATCAATGAAATTAAAGGGCGACGATTTAAAATTATGAATTAATTGTAGGTAATATTGTCTGTCTCCGCGATGTTATTTTCAAATTAATATGAATATAAAAGATTTATAATTATATATATATATAAATATTGAAAATGAAGTTATTAAAAAAATAACACAAAAAATAAAAGGATGGAAGTAAATGAAAAATAGGTATTTAAGATATAAAAAAAAAAAACAGCATTTAACAAAAAAAAAAAAAAAAAAAAAAGAACCCGAAAGTGAGTAATAAAATTATAAAAGAGAAACACTACAAGTTATCAAAGTGCAAGGTTAAAGAACGAAAATGATGCGTAGTGCATAGATCACATTTGGTATTATAATTTTTTGCAACGTATTTGCTTAACCGATATAATATACTTAACAAGTATTTTCCCTGAAAGAAATTAAATCAGCTTTTTGTGGATAGTTTCCCACAGTAAGAGTCTAAAATCTAGTCATCTTGTGTTTCCATTATTATATTTTTGTTTAAATTAGAAATTAAAAGCATTAGAATAAAGTAATCTGTAAGTAAGTAAAGAAAGCAATCATTTACTAGGAAAACTTAACACCACAAATTTGTATTTAACGAAGCTCCTTGGCTACAAGATAGCCGCAAGCCTCTTATCAGGGAAAATAACAGATAAGGAGATAAATGCAGTGCATGAGACAGCAGTAAAGTAGAAAACAAAATTGTTCTTTGTGGTGGCGATTTCTTTCTAGAGCATTGGTGATGCTGATGATATAGCATGGCAGCCGCAGGCTACTATCCTGGAAAACTTCAGATGAGGAAAAATATACAGTGCATGAAACAGCAAAGTAGAAAAAGGAAATTGTTCTTTATGTTGCGATTCCATTCTTGTGCTTTGATGATGTTGATGGTTTACATGGTACAGCGTGGTTTTTTTTTATTTTTTTTATGTCAAATAGGACAGTGTCAAATCTTTTATTAATCGCTTTTCTGTTTAAAGGAAGCGAAGAATAAATTTAAAAAGCCTTCTTTTTTATGATATTGTATACCAAAGTAGCATTATATACATATTATACGAGTATTTCTTTCAATTTATTCATTTTAAGATATTGAGTAATGGTCTAATAATTGTTCGAGATATAAAATCAAATTTCTAAATTTTCTTTTCATTATTAATAAATCTTTTTTAAAAAATTCCCACTACCCTGGTAACATTAGAGGGCTCTGCATAAATCTCGTTTTTTGTTTATGTCATTCAGACCGAAAAGATAGACTGTGTTATTTTTCTCTTTAAAAGCACAATGAACTTCCTCCTTAAACTTTTAATATTCATTAAAAAAAAATAAATAATGATTTATGCAACTAAAAATAAACACAGAACATCAAACTAAGAGTTGATTAATTTATTTTAATCAGACTAATAAAGTGTCGAGTGAATAATATTTCCCATTATTATATACACTTAAAAATAAAAACAATACTTTGAATGTTTGATATAAATGTATGTATTCAATATTCATTTCAAATATTGCTATTTTTAAAAACAATATTTTGGAAAACAACTTACCTTCCACCAAAATATCCCTTTATTTTATTGAATAAAATAATAATAATAAATAAATAAAATCAATTTAATAAATGGAAAAGTTTACAAAAAATTAATTCCTTAGTAGTAAAAGGTAGGGCCGAAGACCTTTGTGCTATCTTTCACAAGTACAGATGCACGTTTCATTATTTTTTTTTTTTACTTTTATTATTTTTCTATAGAGGCATATATATTGATCGGTAGCGTGCATATTTTCCATTGCCATTCGAATACACGAACGGACGTATTTTTAAAAACATTGCCGGTTTTTTAATTTGACTACAACAGCCAACGATTATCAGCGCTACGCTGTTTATTTAAAATATCCAAAGATTTATATATAGATATAATAATTAATTTTATAAAAGAAAATAAAAGCAGTTAATAAAAACTTTTTGCTTAAAGAAGTACTGTTAATAATTAACATATTTTTAATGAAATTTCGATATAACAGTATTTCCTTTTGTAGTAGTAGAGTTTCCTTTGATTCGTAAAATGGTGTTCTACAAAGTTAAAAATTTAAAGCAGAATCCAATGAAGTAAATGTTTACTGATATGAAATTTACTAAAATTATGAAACGCAACACTATTAAAATGAAATTGTTTAAAAACATTAAAAAGTAAAATGTATTTAAAAATCCATTATGCATTGAAAGCTCATAATTTATTTCATCCCATAAATTGTAAATATTTTTATTTTTATTGCACATTATTTTAACTTTAAAAGTAGTAAAAAAGAAATTCATTAAACAACAAATATAATTTTGCAGCCTCCAAAAATTTCAAAATATTATAAAAAAAAGCGAGAGATAGGAGAACTTATTCGCCACCCTTCCTAAGACGATCGCAGTGCCCCCAATCAAAGAAATCATACTTATAACGGGAAAATTATGTATTTATATATAGTAGCTTTTTAATAGAAAAACTTAAATATTTCTAATCGAAATCATACTTACTTAAAACTTTATATGCGTCTTTGTTTACTTTTCTAGAATAAAAATACTTTAATATCATAGAATTTTTTATTTCTCCTTATTTGGTTGTTTTCCATTGCCTTCATTTGACAACAAAAAGCGAAATTATTGTTCTCAAATTTAAAAGAGAAAATCTCTTTAAGCTTTTCATGTCAGAAAATAATATAGGAATAATACATCGTTTGTAATTTATTTTTATTTCTACATCTTGATAAATCTTATTTGTTCAAGTTAGTTTTTGTAGAGAATAAATATATAAACATATGTTTCGTTAAATGTCGTTGTATTTCTCAATGCATTTCTCTGATTACAATTAAAAATTCATAACGTATTATTAAAACTTTAATAAAGTATTTTTAATAAAAGTAAAAATCGGGCTATTCACACACATTCTTCAAAACAAACCACGATATTTATTAATAGTAAAAAGATAGAAGCAAGTTCATCTAAATTTTCCCTCTTTGGGGAATAAAAAGTTTAAAGGTTTTTTAAATTGCTGCAACATATCAGCTTATTTCTCATCTCACAAATTTTTAACGAGGTCATTAAAAAATCAAATGTAAAAATAGATCTCTCTTCGAGTTAGATAAAAAAATCAAAGTTTTATTTGTAAAAAAACAAAAGATAAATCAATATACAAAAAAATTCAAACATATAAAAAATGAACAAGAAATTTGAAATGGCATGGAATTTATTATTCATATCTAAAGTTTAAATCCTCAACATGACAAAATTTAGGAAAAATAGGTTACAATTCTATTTATTATAGTTCAAAACCAATTATAAATAATCATTCTCATTTAATAATAAACGCTCCTATTTTTGTGTAAATTAGCAAATTAGTAAAATTAGCAATTTGCATAAATTCCTCTATTATAGCACTAATTTCCCTCATTCAGGGTATTTCACTAATGGTCCAATATTTGATCAGATTTAAAATCAAATAGTTTCTTTTTTACTTAGTTATTTTTTAAATCTTAAAAAGAAAAATCCCTATTTTTTCCTGGTAACACTAGGGGGCGCCATAAAATGAATTTCTTTTATGTTTCCCAAGAAAGTTTGTGTTTTTCTCCCAAGAAAGTCCTTTATAAATAATTTTCATTCATTTTTAAGTTTATCTCGCGCATCTATTGGTAGATACATGCAACTTGAATCTCAAAAAAACTAAAAGGAATGAATCATATCATTAAATTTAATTATTGAATTAATATTTGAAAAAATTGTGGTTAACATCCAGTGTCCTCCACTACAAGTTCATATATATATATATTTGAACTTGAGTGGGTGAATAAATAGTATTTTCTATGAACGATTGAAAAATTTGAACAATATATATATATAGGGAGAGTGTGAGCTAATGAAAAGAAATGAATTGAAAAAAACAACTATCATGTTCAACTCATATAAAAGAGAGCAACTATCATTTCTATCATTCATTCAGACTCTAATTGGATTACAATAACTAAAAATTTGCTATTTCTAGGACAATATTTTGAGCAACGTGTCTCAATACCAAAAACTATCCCTCTTATTTTATTTCATCAATACCATGCTTGTACAATGAAACATTGGGACTGAGTGGACAGCGCTCTGGCGCTCGGTACCACAGGTTTCGGCTTCGAGTCTCGGCGGTGCCATGGATGTTTGCAGTGGTTCGGAATCCACTTTAAGCCGCAGGTCCCTGGTCAGCATGATCACGTAGAGCGTTGCGGACTTATTGTTACTCCGCGTCCGTAGCTTATCTTCAGGCTAGCCGTACCTCCTGGGTAGTGCTGAAGTCAGTAACGTTTGTGCAGCACTTGCGCTTAAGGCATCCAAAACAATTGTCTACAGTATTTGCTTTGGCTGCATTAGAGACAATGAAACGTGGTTCGCGAACATATTCCTAAAAAATAAATAATAAATAAATAAATGAATTCAGTAAAACAGAAAAATTAACAAGAAAAAAATAATAGTTAATAAATTTATACTAAAAGCGTAGGCCGACTCACCTCTCAGGTGTTGTCGTTTACACGTACAAATGCACGTAATATTTTTTTTTTTAGTTATTTTACTTTTTGTATATGATTAAATACCTAATAACCACATTCTTAAACATGCTACTTCATTGCATATTCGGAATACACGAACGGACAAATATTGCCGGTTTAAATCGGACTACCACAGCCACTGTAGAGATTATCAGCCCCACGCTGCTTATGTACAAAATATCATAAGATTTATATATAGTCCTCATTATTAATTTTATAATAAAGTGGTAAATTAAGTGAGCCGTAAAATAACCTTTTTCTTAAATGGGACATCATCATTATTAATTAACATATTTTTTAATGGAATTTGATATAATATATCTAAAACATCGATAAAAGTACAAACGTATACAAAACCATTCCATTACCTACTGAAAGCCTGTTAAATTTATTTCACTATTATAAATCACAAATTCTTTTTTAGGTGCATTGTATCTGATGGTTTATCAGAAATTTTTCAACACGTTTATCATTGAGTTTTGGTTTCAAAAAATGCTCTGGTGGCGAATTTACGCTGCACTTGTATTATGCAGCTCTTATACATAACAATTAAATAATATAATTCTATTTCAATGAACGATCTTTTATATATAGTTATATATAACTTTTCATTTATTTAAAAGGTAATGAAGACGAATTGTAAAACTATATGTATTATTTAAATTTACTTCAGTCATTGTTAGTATATATTACGCCTCTCCTTCATAATGTTGCACTTAGAATTAAAAATTGACCCTTTATACATTTAAAATGTTTATGGTCGAATTAATTGTTGCAAATGATTCTTTAAATTTAGACACCAATACAAAGCAAGTTAAAGCAGTTTTGTACAAAGGAGATACAAATAGTATACATTCTAAAAATGTGTGTTTATTGAGTGAAATCTTGGTGAATTTCTTTTTTAGAACGACGACGACGACGATTTGCCAGATTGACGGAGAACCTTGGTTGCTT
The DNA here is from genome assembly GCA_021605095.1 of Caerostris extrusa. Taxonomy (NCBI): domain Eukaryota; kingdom Metazoa; phylum Arthropoda; class Arachnida; order Araneae; family Araneidae; genus Caerostris; species Caerostris extrusa. The sequence goes on from BPLR01001587.1 coordinate 22,372, forward strand.
AGCAACCTCTATTTCCTGCTTTGTGTGAGTGAGGGTTTTTAAGCTTTAAGCCTATTGATTAGATAGAAAGAGTAATATGTTGTCATTAATTTATTTAAAATTAATTATTCTTGAGTTTTTTATTAATTAATAAAAAAAATTATGCGTAATTTTTTATATTATATTATAATTTCAAGATAAAGAAAAATAGATAAACAAAAAAACAAACAAAAAAAACACTGTGTCTGATAGACTAGACACAGTGAGAAACTGATGGTCAGGATCGGAAAGGAGGATATCGGAAACGTTAATGAATAATATTCAGAACAGCGCGAGGTAAGTCTTTTGCGATTTTTAAATCAGAAATGCCTGTAAAACATAGTTACGCTTAGATCATTCAAACGGAATTAGTAATATTTTGGAACGTGAATTACTCCCAAAGCTTTTGCTGGTTTTATCCACAAATTGTTTAAAACTTTGGGAGGAAAGAGCACATGTCACACGATATCCCTCATTTCCAGGAAAGCGACCAAGGCAGAGGAGCATTTGTAGACAATCATACGTAGAATTTTCATTGCCAAGTCATTGTACGATCTCGAGAATTCAGGCGGAGACGGTCGATCCTCAAATACAGGACCTCGCATATGCAAGTATTGGACGGCAAAATAAGCAAGATAAATGCGAGTTCTTAACAAGATATAACTT
>BPLR01001589.1:0-42921 GCA_021605095.1 Caerostris extrusa
TTCAGCGGGCTGCTTGGTCAGACTCTAACCACCTCAGCCGTAATTCATATATGTTCACAATATGATGATGCTTAAAAGTTGTTTCAAAATAAAAATGGCAATGTAAAATTGCGTCACTAAAATGGGATAAAGGCCAAAATTGGTTCTGCTAAACCAAGGAAGGGTTGCTCATTAAGGGTGATGAAAATTGAGATTGTGCTGAACTCACAATGAGTATCATTTAGAGTCCTTCTTTCCGATTTCTGTTGCCTCAACAGGTGCTGTGAATGATGAGTTTGTGTGTGGGGCCTGCACAGAGGTGTCGCGGCGTCAGACTGACATTCACCACACTTCAAATGAGTTCACTGTCTTAGACACTCCCCGGCTATGCAACGGACGAAAGGATTCAGTCTCGGCGGGCAGGTCACGTTTCCGATGAAGCATTGCGAAAGCACACTATTTTAGTAGGTGGTCGAGATGTTGCCGATATGTTGTAATCAATATTTGATCACACGATTTCTGTAATGCACTTTTACGTACACACTATTTCAATATTGTACAAAGATATTCAAAGTTTTTATGGGGTCTGAGGTTTGAGAAGTTCTGTTTATCATTACATTCACTTTTGAAAGCCATGAACAAACCTTTTATTTGACAAATGTATTTATAACTGATGTGCAACATTCTTGTCCATAATAAAGGTTAATGAAAAAGCTCATAAAGCATACCAATCAGTAACTTTAAAGTGCTTACCGATACAAAACCCTGATGTCATCGCCAGGGCTGCATCTTCTGCAACATGAGATTTAGTATTCGAAGTGCGGAAAAATACTCCAAACGAATAGCTGCGGCCTGATGTCGAAGGGCACTGGCGCCGGCTGGGGAGCACGACAGTTACGGATATCTGCAGCGGTACCTTCGAACCATTTCCAAACCCTAACCCGGCAGCCGCCAGCTGGAGCGCCCCAGAAGCCTGTCAGTTAATTTCTGATCCACTATCTTCAGTCAGGTAACTCAGTTTAGCAGTGTAGGAGTTAGTAATAGTTTGTATATGTAAGCAAAGCAAGCTCAATTTGGGTAAATACAACCCAGACTTTACAGCTTCTGTTTCGGAAATCTATAATCCTCGTGTGTTCTGTTTTACCTTTTTGAATTCAACACAGTTTTATCTGATAAAGTAGAATCAATAAAATAAAAATATATTTTTTGTCTGATTTTTTGAACCTGCTGTAGGGAGCTGTGCATGCTTATGTCCCAAAATTAAATGATCTGTGTGGCCCATAAAGGTAAGGGGATCCACAATGATCCGTATGGCTCACATTCAATATTTGTATCATGTAGCTTGACGCATGTGGAGCCATATGTTATTTTGAACATTTGTCCATTATCCATGAAGGCTTGTTTTCTGTGGATAAATGTTGAAAGTTTATAAAGAAGGTACTTCCGGTAAACTGTTTTGCTTTTTCTCTCCATGGCACTGTAAGAGTCCTGGTAGGCTGTTTTTTTTGCCCGACAAATGGGTGGTGATGGGTCAGTGCTGAAGCACGGTGCCAGGGCACCGATTGCTGAGCCCATGTTAGATGTCGATTGTCTTGGCTCGAATTACACTCATAGTTATGTGTCCAAATAGCGCTGTTCGCTTAGCGTTTGGATGTTCTACATAATCTTCATTTGCTGTGTTTGAATCAAAGATATGACTTTCTTTAAACATCCAGCATCTGGCTGTAGGGCTGGGATCACGCCAAGATGCTTTCACTTTTATCATGCTGCATCTTCACAGCAATCAGGAAGGTCTATGCATCCTTCTTCTTTACTAATCTTAAAGCTTGCTCAGTAATTTCCTATTCTGATATTCATTTTTGTTGCCTTTTAAATCAAAGATTAATACAGACATTGATTTCATTCAAATAGACAGGTAAATGCTCAAAAATGATAGCGCAGAAAATAAACAATATTTTGAAAAAATTTAAATTTCACGGACATAGTTTTATATAAAACATATTTTACATATCGGAACTATCCCTTAATCAAGATGAAGGCCGCACTGCGCTGACGAGCAGAGAAGCAGTAGCGTCCAGCTGATAACTTTACCCTTCAAGCTTGTGTTTGGGGCTGCCCTACATACTATCTTATTGAAGGCTGTTTTGTCTTGCAATATCCAAACTTCCATCACAATCTTTTGATTTTAAAGTTTATGAACAGATATAATGTTCAGACAGCTTCTTTTGCTATTAGAAGCGTGCAGATTTAGGATTACAGCCCGATTTGCTGGTGCTACGTGTGGCAAAGGTCAACACATTCAATATTTGTATCATGTTATTTACACACACGGAATGTGAACAGAAAATATACTTCTGATGCAGATTGTCTTTGTGGATTGAGTTTGTCCAGCTTTATCAATGGATAAATACAAAGCTTATGTTGTTTATTGTAAAAATAAAAATAAGTAAATACTGTACACTCCTAACTGATACAGATAATATTATAGATAAATGTATTTGGGACCCTTTAAATTTTTGTTTTGTATCTTTATATGCATATTTGACGCTTCTACAGGCATACGCCAAGTTCTTGGTTTGATCAACTGATCACTAAGCCGATAATGGCAGCGCTCTGGCGTTCTCGTGTCCGTTGAATCCGCTTGTTGTAAGGCCTGGTCTTGGCCGGGAACCCTGTCCCAATAGGATCGGGTTGCGAACATCAGTCCGTGGCTTATTCGTTGTTGACGCTTCCCCTGTACGCAAAAAGTGAGTGGTCGCCCGTGCAGCTTAGCGAAGATCATGGTCTGTTGCCGCATTAGAAGAGCCCGTCAGTTGTTGGAACATGCATATTATCGTTATTTAAGCAGAAACTAAATTGAAAGAATGATGCAGCCATTTGTTTTTTGATATCGTTGTCTCAATATTGTCCTTGAGCCGATCAAACTGTTTTAGAACATAACAGCAATGCATAAAAGAAGAGGAAGTAAACAAATATCGCACTGTAAAATATTTATATTTTTGATTTCTTTTTTACTCTCGTTTATATCATTGATACTCTTTTTATAGTTTAATTTTTTTAGTGTTATATATTTACAGTGTACTTTTAGTATCATTATTATTATATTATCTATGTTTACATGTAAGAATAACCGTAAATTAGCTCATCTAAAAATACTCATAGCGGGCCCACTCAATAGGATAGTGAGCTTATACTGGCGCCCACAAGGTTGTACTCCTGTTATAACATCCCATGAATTATGTGCCAACGATGAAAATGTTCATTTTTTTTTGATAAATGTTGTTTATATCTGGGTTAATAAATGTTTATTTCAGCACTATAGAGAAGATTTTTTGTAATATTGATTTAAATAGTCCATATTCAAGAAGAATTTTGAAACATTGCTTACTTGCTGCTAATGATGTTTCTTTTCTTGTAATGATAAGAAAAATAATAGGTCTTCTCACGTACAATAAATAGCTGAACTGCGTGGCAGCATACATTGTTAGTTTGTAAATCATGTGTCAATGTTTAGCTAGGTACTCTTCCTTTACTTCAATGCTGCCATAAGGAGTTAGTAATTCATGATGGCGAATTCTTCACGTCTTGCGGTTAACAGCCATGGAGCCTATACAGAGCCGGATAATAAGTCATAGCATATTTGTCGCACAGTTATTTAACAAATCATCGAGCCGATTCAACTCACTATAACAAAATACAACTCATCCCAATTGTTGTAACTGGTAATTTCAATAACTTGAACAAATAGGTACTTTTCGCATGAACGTAAGACGTTGCTCCCAGGTCGTGCTCAATGTGGTCGGTTTGGTGAGCCATTTGCGGCAGCGGTGCACCAGCCCAGACAGTGAGCCTGGCAGATGGCTGCTGGGTGAGACACATGGATGGGCCCATATGTCCATGTCCAGCCCAGTGATGCGCCTACGTGAGCTGCTCAGCAGCCTGAGGCCGGTGGGGTCACGCCCTACACAATACACAGATACAGGTGTAATATATTATGATTACCTTCTTCTATAAACATTTTTATTTCCATTCTGCTTTGGGTACAACAAAATCCTAAATTTGCGTGTATTAGCATTCACAAAGTAAAAGTAAATTATTTTAGTATTAATTTTCAGAGTTTGTTTTTACTGTTTTAGCCATCGCCATCCTGAACACTGGCACCGCTTTCTACAATGAAAGCTCTTAATATTCAATGATGACGAGATCTTCAGTTTTTTGCTCAATAATTAATTGCAGCGCCATCTTAAAGAAGGCACATGGAATAACATATTGAGCAGATCATTGCCTTAAATCTATCATTGATGTTCAGGAATAGCTTGTTAATGTCGAAACGTCAACAGGCATAAAAAATTTAAAGTCAATTCATACTTTTTTCTCACTTTTATTAGTAGAGAAAAAGTCATAATTTTCAATCATTTTTTAAGTTATCTGGCTTATCTTGAGCCAGACATGCAACTGTCTAAAAATAAATAATAGTTTAAAAACACGTTTTTAGAGCTAATCAGTCCAAAAAGCGAAAATACTAACATACACGACTGACGAAAAATGTAAACACAGCCCTGTGTGTAAGTCATTTTGGGTTCATCTCAGTATTTTCGAATGAAACTAATGAAAATTATAACGATCACACGAGCACACCACGCTTTTAGAACAGCTTAGACATTCATTTTCTCGTCAGTCATTTTATTCCTTATGTTAACCATTATTTACTTCCAGTTTTTGATTACTTGGGAGTTATTGCTGTTTGTAGCGTTTGCCTCGATAATATTTAGTGCTTGCGACTGGTTCTTACAATGAGACCAGAGTAAACAAAGGCAACATACGTATTAGATCTCGAACAGGTGCAAACTTCTGATCAGTGTTGTTCAGCAAAAATGCTGTCCATCGTAGGCTGTCGAGATCAGCTTTTGCGCTTGCTGGCGGCGAGGAGAAGCTCAGGCAAACCGATGCAGCAGATCAAGATGACTTTTCAAAGGCTATGTAGTTTTTTATCTTTCACTTTGATCCACTATGTTGAGAGTTGGTCAACCATCAAAAACATTGGATAAGTCGTCGGTCTGAAATTATTAACAAAGTTTAAATAAATCGATCTCAGTATGCAAAATCGTTTGAGAAAGTCTTCACACATTAGCAAACAAACATACAGGTGAAACTAATAAAGCGTATTAAAAACTAAATGGATTAATTACTTAATGAAGGAATAAATATTGGAAAAAACTGCATTAACATTCAGTGAAGTTCAAAATTGTGGCTTGAATCGAGCGACGAAATGGAAAAGATCTCTTTATAACTGAGAATGCAAATTAAGACAGGTATATGGAGATGAGCGATAGAGCGAACTGAAAATGCAGAGTAGCAACAGTGTTCGCTCAGTTCAGTACATATTCCATCTCTTTTCAGAACATTGAATCGGGCCAGCATTGCACACGGAGCGCCTGTCTCAAATGGGCGGGGGGAGGGGGCACTGCAGAAAGGAGTGCAAAGAAACAGCAGTCAGAGGTGTCCAGAGCCCCCACCCTCTGTGTGGAAGATCCTCTAAAAAGAAGGGTCATCACAATATCATAAAGTGTGAAAATGTCTGAAGGAGGAGAGAGCAGAAAAACTATTGTTCAGACCAGATGACTTTGAACATGTGGAGTGGAGGGGGAGTATCACCCTTCTCCCTCACTCCCACCCCTTACAGGGTATCCAGATGTGGAGAGGCTTGAGTGTGAAAAGAGTATGGCAAATTTATTTTATTTGATATGATTTAAGTTGGAAATGGGATGGGCTTTAGCCTGGGTGTTGTGGGCGAAAATTTTTGCACACCTCTTTTCAACTTTCGATTTCTGATGATGACAGAAGAATGAAATGTGAATGTCCGAGGACGAGTTTCACCTCCACATCATCATGTAACTAAACTGAAAATCTTCAAAAATACTTTCAGTACTTAACTGCAATGTTATTATTTTATTGCACATATGCATTAATTTATCAACAAGATTTTAATTTTACAGGCCACCTCATAAAAAATTGATTCTTGTCCATTAACAACTTTGGGAAGAGAATAAGACTCATAATTGGATGTGCAAACAGAATGGTAAAAGATCTCATTAATCTCAGATAAAAAAATATATTAAAATCATCACTGAGCTGCAAGTCAAGAGTAAATCTTTTAGCAATCTGAGATAAAAAAATTAAATTATCACTTTTGCTAATTGATGCAGCATCATGACTCCGCAGAATATAATTTAATTATTCTTCGAACTCATAACAGTAAACTAATCAATAAAACAGGAAACATACGTCCTATATCTTAACAAGAATATTATCTTAAAATTGAAATTAATTTTTTTCTCATCATTTCAACAGTGAATTTTTGAATAGATGGATGCACACATAATGCATTGTTTAATACATTGGCTTTCACTACTTTTGGTCATTCTAAAATAAATATATTTTGTGAAAGTGTGATACATCTCACGGGCCGGAAAAATATTCTAGGCAGGCCGTGGATTGGTCATCCCTGGTATAAAATAAAATATCTAACTTTGATTTAGCATAGATTGAAATTAAAAGCAAGTTCCTCTAATGAACAATGTATAAAATCGACATATGAGTTGTAATGTAGAATAAATCTTGTTGATAAATTGAATTATGCATATGTGCAATACAAATAATAACATTGCAGTTAAATTTATAGAGAATGTATTTTTACAGATTTTGGATTAGATTTTTATGATGATAACAATTTGAAACTCAATCCCTCGGACATTCACTTGATCCGTCACATTTCGTTTCTTGTCATCATCAACCCCCCATCGTTCCACTTGGTCCAGAAATCGAGATTTAAAAAAAAAGTTGAAGAAAAAAAGAAATTGAGTTTTTAAGAAAACCTACACCCACAACACCCCCGATAAAACCACTCCAACCTCCCAGGAGAAACTTAAATCCTTATCCTCAAATAAAATAAAATACCCGTCCTTTCTTTCCGCACTCCTACACGCATTTGACACATCCAACCCCCTCCTCCCATCCCCCAGAACAGAGAGGGGGTGGGGAGGGATTCAGTGGAATATAATAAAATATTGGAAGGGGGAGGAAGTCAATCCCCCTCCCTTCCCTTCTCTCTTGAAGTGGAAGAACCTTTCGTGTAGTCCGAAGATCCGGAAATAGGTCCATGGACCTTTTTTCTTTCTTAGGGGGTTGGGGGTGAGGGAGGGGGTGAAATAAAATCCCCCTCCCCCTCCGACCACCCCCGTGATCCATGACGGGTCCGATCATGCAGAATGCGAACAGACTTATACATAATTCCTCTCATTGCCTTTCCGGTCCCTCAATTCGATTCAGCACACCTCCCCCCACCCCACACGGGGAAGGGGGAGTGGATGAGTTGTGATGGCCGCTGGTCATATTTAAGGCTTTTTGGGGATGCTGCTGCACGGAGGGGGTGGGGAGGGATAAACTGGACACGGATTTCTGGTGTCGTTCTTTTGCATCCGCTCTCTCTACTTGCAGTGCCCCTCCCCGGCCATTTGGAGACAAGTGGCGTTTTCCGATGTTTTAATGTGTTTGATTCAATGTGCGAAGAGTTCTTGAAATGAACGATTCTCTTACTGAACTGAACTGAACTGAGAGTTTTTCTTGGACTGAAGAGTTTTTCTCTACTATTTTTCAATTCCTTCTATCAGCTCACACTCTCCATATATATATCTTGTTCACATTCACAATCGTTCATAAGGTGCTTTTTATTCATCCACTCGAGTTCAAATACAATTTTTTTGAACTTCTTGAACATTCTTTTTGAACTTGTAGTGGATGACACTGGATGTTAATGCAGTTTTTTTTTTCAAATATTAATTCCTTCATTAAATTTAATTAATCCATTTTAGTTTTTAATACGCTTTTATTAGTTTCACCTGTATGTTTGTTTGTTTGTATGTATGTAACTGACTCTTTCGGCTCGATTTTGCGCTACTTTAAGAGATCCGATTTAATTTAAACGTTGTAGACTTATCAAGGACCGACGACAATCAAATATTTTGATAAGTTTATTATCTCAACATAATTAGGATCGCCAGGATGAGTGATAAAAACACATAGCCTTTGAAAAGTCATCTTGATCTGCGCATCAGTTTTGCCCTGGAGATCTGCTTCTCCTCATACACACTATTTAAGCTGCAAAGAAACATTTACAGTCATCTTTCAGGCATTCAAACCTACGTGGGACAGCGGCACAACGGATAACGCGCCTGATTAGGAGATTCCCTGTTCGAATCCTGGCTGGCTCGACATATTTGTATTTAGCCTTTGTTTTACTCACAATTAAATCATTGTAAGAACCAGTCCTCCGTACCGGGACCTCATTTAAATATTATAGTTTAAAAACACTAAACAACATGCTTTTTAGAGCTAATCAAACTGGAAAGTAAAAAATAATGGTTAACATAAGAATAAAATGACTGACGAGAAAATGAATGTCGCTGTTCTAAAAGCGTGGTGTGCTCGATGTGAATCGTTATAATTTTTCATTAGTTTCATTCCGAAATGCAGAGTTAGTTTTAAAAATGTCATAAAAAGCACCCCATGCTTTTAGAACAGTGACATTCATTTTTTCGTCAGTCATTTTATTCTTATGTTAACCATTATTTTTTCCTTTTTAGTTTGATTAGCTCTAAAAACGTGTTTTTAGTTTTTTTAAACTATTAATTTATTTTTTAGATTTAAGTTGCATGTATCTACCAATAGATGGTGCCAGATAAGCTTAAAAAAATGAATGAAAATTATTTATAAATGACTTTCTGCAATAAAGTGAAAAAAAAAAAAAAAAAGTATGAATTGACTTTAAATTTTTTTTTATATTACTTGTTGACGTTTCATTTTGCGAATGACAACCAAAATATTCCTGAACATCTATTTACTGTAATGAGACTAGGGCTTGTGGTCTGTAATATGTTATTCCATGTGCAGCTGGAAAAAAATAAGATGTAGCTGCGAATTAATTATTGAGCAAGAAAACTGAAAGATCTCGTCATCATTAGTGTTAAAACCGACATAGAAGTGATGCCGTTAGTCTGCATATATTCGCAGGATGGCCAAATAATTTAACATTAATAAAAAACAATTAAAATAAAACGAAAATTAATACTAAAACAAATAACTAATTTACTTTTACTTTTAATGAATACTAATATATACAATTACATTTAAATTTAGGATTTTTACATTGGTACTTAAAACAGAATAAATAAAAAATGTTTATAGAGAAATAATCATAATATTACGCATACCTCAAACGAAATATTCCCATGTGTGTGTAGGCAGTGATTTACCAGTAGCCTCAAAACCTTTAAACAAAGGGTGCTCGCAGCAAATATAAAGATGGACATGGATATAGATTATCCATGTAGTCTCTCTCGCAGCAAAAATATGTGTACCAGGCTCACGCACTGTCGCAGATAGTTCTCTCTCTCCTTCCTCAACGGGGTCTTCCTTTCTGCCCGCAAAACTCCAAAAGGGGTCTTCTATCACCCCCACCAAACCGACCGGTTCTTTTGGACCTGACCGTGGGAACGGGAGGGGTTATCTACCATTCCTGGATTCATGCAAAAAAAAAAGGAAATACACCCTGCCCACACACAACAGGATAATTAATTACCAGTTACAACAATTAGGATGGAGTTAGTATTTTGTTACTGTAACATTGTTACTTTATAATAGAGTGAAAGGTTGAAGAGTACTGACTTCGATGAGAACATTTAAGAGTAACTATTTACTGCGATGGGACTAGTGCTTATGACTTACAATTCATTAATCCATCTGTATAAAGAAAAATGGGCTCCAGATTAATTGTTGTATAAGAAGAGACGTGAAAGAATTCGCCATCATTAAAATGAAATTACTACTTCCTTATGGCAGCATTGTATAGCAGAGTGAAAAAGGAAAGAGTACCCTGAAAACTCTAAGCAGTTTGACTGTCTGCTGTTTACAAACTAGTGACTGTAATGTATACTGCCAGAGGAATTATTTTTTGCAGTTAGCTGGTATTGTCATTGAGGAGATTACAATTATTTTTCTTATGCATTCTTAGAAAAAGCATCATTAACTGATTAACTTAGAGGATATTAAACAATGTTTCGTTCTCTTGAATATGGATATTTTATAAATCAATGTTATAAAAAAAATTTTCTCTATAATTTTGTTAAGAATAAACATTTATTAATGATTTAGATATAAATAACATTTATCAAAAAAAAAAAAAAAAAAAATTTTTTTTTTTTCCCTCGATGGCGTATAGTTCTTGGGATGATTTATAGCAGGAGTGACCAACCCAAATGACCTTGTGGGCCGCACATTAAAATTATATATCCCCCAATTAGATTTAGACCCACTCTAGACATATTTTGGAGTGAACAATTGAAACATAACGAGTTATTATTTTTGTGTTTACGGTTATTCTTACATGTAAATATAATATAATAATAATAATCATACTAAACGCCCACTGTAAAGTAATATATAACACTAAAAATTAAATATAAAAAATCAATAAATATAAACGAAATTAAAAAAAAAAAAAGAAATCATTAAAATATAAATATTTTACGAGTGAGATATTTGTTTCACCACTCATTTATTATGCATTCTTTATTATGTTCTAAAACAGTTTTTTGAAGGTCGAGCATATTCAAGGACAAAATGTTGAACAACGATATCAAAAAAAACAAATAACTGCATCATTCTTCAATTTTAGTTTCTAGCTAGAATTAACTTTCATTAATATGCATGTTCCACTTAATAATTGTTTTTTTCTTCTAATGCAGCTGGCAAATAGACCATGATCTTCGCTATAAGAGCTGCACAGACGTTACTCACTTTGCATTACCAAGGGGGGCGCTTATAACTTGAAGATAAGCCACGGACGCGGAGTAACAATGTCCCCGCAACGCTCTACGATCCTATTAGGACCGGGACCTACGGCTTAAAGTGGATTCCGAACCACTACAACACCCATGGACAAAGCCGAGATTTGAACCCGGGTACCTGTGGTACCGAGAACGCCAGAGCGCTAGCCATTCGGCCCCCACTTAATAATTGTCAATTGATTAAATCAAACCAAATTAAATTATTATAATAAAGCGGATCAAATTATATACATATATAAAATACAAAAACAAAAAATTAAAAGTCCTTTAAAATCATATTTATATATATATATGTGTATGGGTTGGTGTTTTTTGAAGGGTTTTATTTTTAATTATTTACTTTATTTTTATTTTTTTTTTTAAATATTTATCCATTTTTTAAATACAAAGACAATCACAAAAATGTGCTGCCAGCTGTCAAGTCACAATGAGTACATGTTGCCAAATTACATTGAATACATGCAAACTTTAGTGTCCCTAAATCTGCGCGCTTCTAATATAAAAGAAATAATGTATTATATCTGTATTTCGCAAACTTTAAAATCAAAAGATTGTATTGGAATTTGGATGAAATTTTTTAAAGATAAAACTTAGCTTATTCAATAAAATGGAAATTAATATAGAATTATTTAAACACAAAAAAAGCTTTTAGATGGACAGATCTATTTTGAAAATTAAAGTTATCAATAGTTTGTCAAGAGCCTTCACTTCATTTGAAATATTTCGCTTTGCCATACTCTTACTTCGTCATACTTGGTGCAGCCTTCATAACTTTTCTGATTAAGGGATAGTTCCGATATGTAAAATATGTTTTTATATAAAACTATGTCCGTGGGAATTTTTAAATTTTTTTCAGAGAAATATTATTGTTTATTTTCTATACGTATATCGATTACTACGAACATTTTACCTGTCTAATAGTTTGAATAGAACATTTTTAATCAAATGTCTATTATTGTAATCTTTGATTTAAAAAAACAACTAAAATGAATATCAAAATTAAAAATTACTAACCAAATTACTTAAAATTAAGTAAAGAAGAGAGATGCATAAGATAAGATTTTAACTGATTCTTATTACAGATACGAACGTATTAAGAAACATTTTGTAAAAAGGCCAAAATAATACTTTACAGCGTTGATCCTTTTTCTAGTAGATATGATGTTTAAAATTGTCAGAAGAAAAGTCGTATCTTTTGATTCAAACACAGCTTTTAAATGAAGATTTTCTTTTAGGTTTCCACTATCTTAGAACATCCAAAACGCTGTTTTAAAACTGAACAACGCTTTGGTAGTTTTTATGCTATGGGTGTAATTCAATTAAGACAATCGACCTGTCCACAGGCATACGAGACAAATGATCGGTGCCTCAATAACAACCCCAGCCCAGAAAACCAGAAAAACCCGGCCCACGACATCGTGTACCCGTGCTGGTCGGGCAAAAATTACTTCGCCCTCACCAGAGAGGACTATACCGAGTGCAAATTTTATTGAGAAAATAAAAAATAAAAACAATTTACAAATACAAATAACATAAACTTTGTATTTATCCATTAATCATGGATAAATACAAAGACAATCTAAAAATGTTCAAAATAACATATGGTACACATGCCAGGCGTGTAAAAACAACATGATACAAATATTGAATGTGATTATACGAGATCATTGTGGATTATACGCTGTGGATTACACAAGATCATTTAATTTTTTGGGACCAAAAATTAAGCATGCATATTATAGGGCCGGACAAAATCAATTAAAAATAACTAATTTTTTTATTAGTTTGCTCATCAGATAAAACTATGTTTTATTCAAAGATAAAACAGAACCCTGAGTTATAGATTTCGAAACAGAAATTAGAAATATTAAAAGTCCTAAGGTTAATATTTTTGCAAATTAGACCTTTAACACATATACAAATATCACTACTCCACCACACTACATCACTGCACCTAGAGCTGAGTTGCCTCTTTACAGTTTGGGAATGGCGTGGATCAAAAGAAGTCTTATTGGGCTCTGGGACGCTCAACGGTGATATGAGACCGGGACTTAGGGTTTAAAATGGATTCGAACCGCTACAAACATCCATGGCACTGTCGGTGCTCGAACGAAACCTGTGGTACCGAGCGCCAGAGTGCTACCCACTCGGCAATCAGACCCCACCTTTAGTAGCTATTTGTTTGGAGTAGTTTTTTTCCAGCATAGATATATTTTTACCAGATACTAAAATCTCATGTTACAGAATGCTAACCTATTGAAATAGGAATGACATCAAGTTTCCAGTTAGCTGGCATGCTATGCCAGAAGATATTTTAGTATCCGGTAGAAATTTACTTTAAAGTTACTGATTAATTATGCTGCACTTATGAACTTTTCGTGCTTTGAAATATTTTTTTTTATTATGGAACAAGAATGTTTATCGTTATAAAATGCAGAAACACATTCTCCGATGCAAAGGTTTACAATTCGCCATTTTAAAAGTAGAATGAATGTAGCGATAACCGTTGAACTCGCGGCCCGCCATGTAAATTTTTCCGGCTCTTGAGATTTATCCCACTTTTACAAAATATCTTTATTTTTATAATGGCCAAAGTAGTGAAAGCCAATGCATTAAAAAATGCATTAATGAAAGTCAAATATCAAATATTAATTTTAACGTAAGAGTATCAGCCGTATTTATCTTGGTACCACCTACTAAAATGAATTATTGCTTTCGCAAATGCTTCAGCGGAGCGTGAACAAAGCGCCGAGTTTTGAATCCTTCCGTTGCGTTGCTCACTCTGTCGGAAGAGAATCTTCTGTCGCGGGGGTGTCTAAGTTGGTGGACAAGACAAGTGTGGTGGGTGTCGTCGGTCACCGATTCTTCACCGCGACGCCCCATCGTCTGCAGACCCCCCACACAAGGAAGCTTATCATTCCTTTTTAACACCTGTTGGTGTAAGAAGTCGGAAAGAAGGACTCTAAATGATACTCGTATGATTCAGCAATCTCTATTTTTAATCACACTAAATTGGAACAACTGATCCCTAATTGTACTGAATTTTAGCTTAAATTCTTTTAATTTTAATTTTAACTTTTATCTAACTTATTTTTATTTTTAGTATTTTTAATTTTTTACGAGTACCATTTTTAATTTTTGAAACTAACTTTAAGCAGCCATCGTAATTGTAGACATATATGAATTACGATGAGGAGGTGGCTAAGGGTCTATTCTCATTGGTACTCCGTAATCGGTACGAAAGTTTGCCAGTTCTGTGCTGTATTTTTTTAATCAATGCAAGAATATTTAATTAAATTAATGTTCAATGAAAAGTTTTGTGTAGCTAGAATGACAAAATAGTTTGTCGGACATACTGTCTACACAAACTCAGAAGTAGCGTTAACACACAAAGCATGTGCATGTATTAATCGTTTAAATTTTCATGCAGAGATTTATCTTTGGTTTTACCACCAACATTGTTTTGGCGCTAAATAATTTGCCACGGCCGTGTCCCTAATGACCGGAACTTTCTAAAGAACACCAACTATATATTTATATATCCCAGGGTGGCCAATCATTTTGGCCCGCCTTGAACATTTTTCGGCCCGTGAGATGTATCACACTTTTACAAAATATATTTATTTTATGATGCCCAAAGGAGTGAAAACCAATGCAATAAAAAAATACATTATGTGTGCATCCATATATTCCAAAAATTAACATTGAAATTATGAGAAAAAAATAACTTTGATTTTTAAAATAATATTCTTGCACAAATAAATATCGCCCTAGCAAAATAAATATTTTTTAAGATTTCATGTTTTTTATTTCGATTATATTTATATATTTTTTTTTTTTTATTTCCTTTTTAGTGTTCTATATTTATGTACAATGTGAGTTCAGTATCATTATTCTTATATTATTTATGTCTACATGTAAGAATAGTAGTAAACACAACAATAATAACTCATTTTGTTTCAGTTTTTCACTCAAAAAATATCTAAATCTAATATGGGGGATCATTTGGGTTGGTCACCCCTGATGTGGGCGTATAAACACTGCATATTGAATCTATTCATACTCTTCTTCTCCGTATTCTCCATTTAAAAAAAGGGCTTTTGTTTAATTTTTGTTTATTTTAGCTAGTCACTACATCCCCTCTACTAAAAAAATAAATCCAATTTTTAATTTGTTGACGCTTCTTTAACATTGAAGATATAATGTCTTCGATATACTAAAAATAATTGCTAAATAACTTTTTTTTTTGGCATTCACAATCTATAAATCACAGTAATTTTTTAAAAATGAGCTTTGCCTATTGCAAAAATAGCAAAAAAAAAAGAAAAAAAGATGAATTACAAGAAACATTAGAAGGGGAAAAAAAAAAAAAACCATAAAACGAGAGCGAGCTTGTTACAAATTTAATAGGCACATTATTAAAATTACTGTTCTGTTTCAAAGCTTTAATTTATTATTTTATAAATCATTATATGTATGCAATTTAATAATAGAATGGTGTTTCTGGACGTCCATTCGAATTTATGGTGACAGTAAAAATTTCAACCTCTTCCAGGCGAGGAGTACGGCAAAATGTCGCCATCACCGAGGTATTCTTTCACTCAGTATAAAAACAAATATAATAATGTTCACATAATTATTGACGGTCAAATTCAGAGAAACTCTCCCACCTCTGATCATCGATGCAAATTGTCAGATAAACTCTCCCCACCTCTGATCTTCGATGCTTTATATACATTGTCCCAATCGCCATCGAATCTCCTCGGTCCCCACCTCTGATCATCCCACAATCGTCATCGAATCTCTTATCATCGATGCTTTATATACATTGTCACAATCGCCATCGAATCTCCTCGGTTCTGAAAGCAGTGACTGCAGTGATAACTATGTACGTTGCCAGTAAACCACGAGTCGGGCTCTTTTTCTAGACTAGGGAAGAATACAGTAAATTCGCACTCTGTAAAAATCTCCGACTGTTCTCGAGAAGGAATTGGGGATTGTGTCATCCCCTACATGCTATATCCGTGGGGTCATTCTAACTAGAGGTGACAAACTGGGGATTCAGTGTATCAGGCCTATCACAGTGCACTCCCTGATAATGCTGAATTTGCTACAGATTAACTTTCTTGTGAATGCTCTCAAGAAAAACGCCACCCATTTGAAAACTATAAACATGTTTTTCTATGTATATAGATTTGTTTAAACTGCGTAGTTCTTCTAGTAATGATATTCTATCGCTTCCCCCCTCACCCCCAACCTCGATACTCGAATGCAATTTAGGAATTTATCTATTCAAACGTGCTATTGTTCCTCCGCAATAATTTTAATTATATTGTCTAATCAGGGGAGGCCAACCTGCAGTTCGCAGGTAGCATGGGTCCACCTTCAACCATTTTCCGGCCCATAAGATTTATCACACTTTTACAGTATACTTTACGTTTTACTTTTACAAAATATATTTATTTTATAGTGGCCAAAGTAGTGAAAACCAATGCATTAAAAAATTCATTATGTGTGCATCCATATATTCAAACATTAACTGTCGAAATGAAGAGAAAAAAAATTTAGTTCGGTTTTTAAAACAATATCCTTGCTTAAACAATATCGCACTAGTAAAATAAATTTTTTTCACTGACTTCATTTTTTTTATTTCGTTTATATTTATATATTTTATATATTTCCTTTTTAGTGTTATATATTTCTTTACAATGTGCGTTTTTTGTATCATCATTGCTATTATATCATCTATGTTTACATGTAAGAATAACAGTAAGCACAAAAATAATAGCTCATTATGCTTCATTTTTTACTCCAAGAGATGTCTACAGTGGATCTAAATCTAATACAAGGATATATGATTTTATATACGGCCCGCGGTGATAGGATGCATTTTCAAAGTGGCCGACAAAATCATTTGAGTTGTCCACCCTGTTCCAAACTTTAGATATTTTTAAAAGCTACAAGTTAATACAATGATTTCCTTATTAATTCTTAATTCTTCAATGGTTAATACAATGATTTCTTTTTCCCTTAAATTTAATTCTCTTCTTACATTTTCAATTTCATTAAAAACTAATATGTAGAATAATTTCTTCCAATATAAGTGGTGCAGAAGAAACATATCCTTAAAAACGTGCTCATTGTAACATCGATACAGCAAACTAAACTATAATTTCAAAGAGAAAAATATAACGAGAATTCATATTTATTTACAATGCTTGAATCTATATTACAAAATAGATTAATTGCCCTAATTGCCAAATTTATATTACAAAAAAAAAAAATTGAAAAATTAAAACACATCTTAATGATAATTTTTGAAAAATTGAAACACAATGTTTAAATTTATTTTTATATCAATTTATTTTTGTAGAAGGAATGTCGCAAAGACAAAAAAAAAAAAAAAATTCAAAGTATGTTCAGTTAATCAATAAATATAGTGCATTTGGTAGCCATTTTCATTTTTTTTTTTCAAATTGTAATAGCCATTTATAAAACGATGTTATCGACCTAAAATATTACATTTATTTTATGAAAATGAAATTTTAAATTTTCTTCTATAGAGCAATCAAAACTTGACAGGTATTTTATTATTGTGATAATGAATAAACGTATTTTTTTCCTGCTCGCAAACTTTTCTACCCAATTTCTAGTCTTCTTTTTCTTTCCAGTAAACACAATAATAATAACTCCTTATATTTTCATTTTTCACTCCAAAAAATGTCAATAGTGGATGTAAATCTAATATAAGTATTTATAATTTCATGTGCGGAGTTAGGGTGCATTTCCAAAGTGGCCCGCAAGATCTTTTGGGTTGGCCACCCCTGGTCTAATCAATCAAAATTTTACTTTAAAATTATCTGCAAGATTGAATTACGCAAGTAAGTTAAGCTATCATGTGTTATCAGTTTAAAAAAATTACTTAAAAACTATCAATTATCGTTTTCTTGGAACGGTTGAGTTGAGTAGTTAAAGGGTATTGAGGCCGACCTACGCTTCTGCCAGATTTCGTACCTGTTGTTTGTCACACATTCTAAAACTACCTTTTATCGCCTGCCAGTTCGTTGGTTGGGGAAAACAATGGTAGAGGGGGCAAAAAAGGGGGTCGCAAACAAAGGAAGTTCCCATTAACATTTTGAGGAGAAAGCCAAAACCTGGGGGTTGTTCTGAGTCACGCGATTCTATTCGAACTCTGGTTTCGAAACATCATCTTTCGATGGAAGCTTTTTCGCTCTAAATAGGCCCGACCAGAAGAGAGGTGCTCAGAATAAAACTATTTCATTCACGAACAATTCTGGAGAAATGACGGATAGTTTGTCATGAGGTACCTGTACAGTTTGAAAACGGGTTCAACAATGTCGAAGGCATCATTAGGTGTTCAGGCATTAGGTTTAGGTTTATATATAAAAGGTTTTTTTTTACTATGTTGTAATATTTGGAAGACAAAGTGAGCCAAAAATTTGAAATTAAAATCATTTAAGAATTTCAAATTCAAGAGAGATAAAAAGCTTTAACATAAACAAATATTTTGAAACTTAAACAATAAAAGCAGTAAATGAAAAACATAAAATGCTTTGCTAAAATCGTACTAAAAAACATTTCAACAATATGTGTGAGCAAAGTAAATAGGAGTTGACGGTATTGAAAAATTTTTTATTTAAAAAATACTCCGTCATATACTATAGTGATAGCTTTCCGTATTATATTATAAATACAGAAAGCTATTATGTAAGCCGAGATATTTTGTAATTCTAATTTAAAGATTGTCAAATCAACTCAACAGTCAATTCAATAAAATAGGAATATCTGTCCTATATTCGCAAGAATATTATTTTAAAGTCAAAGTTAATTTTTCTCATTAATTCGGCGGTTAATTTTTAAATATATGGATGCACACATAATGTATTTTTTTAATACATTGGTTTTAACTACTTTTGCGATTATGAAATAAATATATTTTGGAAAAGTGTGGTACATCTTACGGACCGGAAAAATATTCAAGGCGGGCCACGAGATGGCCACTCCTGGTCTTGACTGTTGCCGCATAGGGTTGAAAAAGTTGACTACCATACAACGATTTTTTAAATAAATAGTTCATTTTTTAGCTGTAAATAAACAATTTAATTTTCTAAATATTACGCGTTTATATTCTATTAATAAATTTTCTTTTTGTAATTTTTTTCCCTAAAAAAAAGTGATTACAAACTGTCCGGGAAAATATTCAAGACGGGCCGCGGGTTGGCCACACCTGTTATAACATACATCATTGTATCTTTTAAAACACTTTACGGATGCAGTTTCATATTTTTGTTGCTTCCAGTTAGCTCGATTACTGATAAATAGGCAGTATATTTATGATCGTAAGCCGAGACTACATTTTATCTTCAAAAAATTACCCATAATAAAAAACCCGTACACAAGCCAAAGTGAAAAAAATTTCTGTAACGTTCAAATATGTTACCATGAGGGTGAAAATGCTGAAAATCGAGCAAAATAGGTGGAATATTAAAGATACCAGTGGCGATTGTTAGAAATCTGGTAACCCTACCTGAAGCCAACACGTTGTTTCCATTCAGTTATTGTCTTGTAATAACGCAAAAAATTAATACAAAAGATTAAAGCAATTTTCATCTTACCTTTTTAATTCATGTCCTAATCATTTAGGGCAGGAGTGGCCAACTGAAATGATCTTGCGGGCCACTTTGAAAAGGCATCTTAATTCCGCGGGCCGCATTTAAAATGATATATCCCCCTATTAGATTTTATAGACAGATAGATAGACATTTTTTTGGAGTGAAAAATTGAAATAAAATGAGTTAATATTATTGTGTTGACTATTATTCTTACATGTAAACATAGATAATAGAAAATAATGATACCAAACCCACATTGTAAAGAAATATAGAACACTCAAAATGAAAAAAAAAAAAAAAGAAATCACTATAAAATTTTTATTTTACAACAGCGATATGTGATTCTGCACTCTTTCACTTAGCTTTTGCAAATCCATCTCAATTTAGTATTTGCACATCTTAATGGGTGTTACGTCCGTTATGCTTGAACGTGTTTGTGTTGGGCTAATTTCATGTTAGGAAAAAATTATTCGCAGGTGTAAGTTGAACCAAAAGCGCCACCAACTCAATGAAGAATCTGATTTGCTCTGCTATCAACAATCAACTGTGCTTATTTAAGGGTAGTCACTGCGTCCCCGATGTCATTTAAAATTAAACATAGGACCTGCTATATTAAATGTTCCAACATGTGCGCTGATCATGAGTTTGCAGAACATAATTACGTTATTCTGCGAACTCATAAATAAAACAGGTAGTATTTGTCATATATTCGGAAGAATATTATTTTAAAATCAAAGTTAATTTTTTTCTCATCATTTCGGCAGTTAATTTTTTGAATATAGGGATACACACATAATGCATTGGTTTCCACTACTCCATTTTTCATGCATTGGTTTCCACTACTTTGACCATTATAAAATAAATATATTTTGTAATAGTGTCTTAAATCGCACAGGCCGGAAAAATATTCAAGGCGGCCATTGGATTGGTTAGCCCTGTTCTAAGACAAACAAGAGTTAAATCTTGATATCTATCTGGCAACAGTCTTTCTATAACGATTTCATGTTGTTTCATAGAATTCAAAAGTACCAAGTTTAGTCGTTCAAACGTTTTCCAAAGATTGAGAAGAGAATTTATTACTTGCCTTTGCTTCTGTTCTTATTATTATTTCTTTTTCAAAATAAGTCAAAGGGAAGTAGTTTTTAATGATACTAGCAGGGATGTATTGTTTGGTGTTATCGAATGCTATGACGTAAAGTCAGAGTATTATAATTTTGATTCTGTTGTTGTTGTTCTAATAATGCAGCTTGCAACAGAGAAACAGTTAATCTTTATGCCGTAAGTAACGGCGGCACCGCTGTTACTGATTTAGCGCTATCCAGGGGGCACGTGTAGCCTGAAAACATGTTACGGACGAGAGTAATACTACTCCCTACAATGCTCTATGTTCTTATTAGACCTGGACCTACGGTTTAATGTGGATTCAAGCTACTACAAACATCCACGGCACCGCCGGGACTTGAACCGAAACCTATGGTACCGAACGCCAGAGAGCTAGCCACTCGGCTATCAGGCCCATTTTCAAGTCTACTCAATCAATAAAATTCATGGTGAATATGGCAAAAAAACACGCATAAATAAAAAATCGAACGTGCAATACACTAACTGGAATCAAATCATTTTCCTTTTTGCATGCAATATTACAAGATTGTAATTGATGTGTGAATTAATTTTGGATACAATAGTTTTTTTGCCTGATTATTATAAATTTTTATTGGCTCTAAATGGGACATTGATGCAACATCAACTCTATATTTTGGCATTTTCAAACAAATAAAATTTAAAGTTTAAAAGCTGTAATTTTAATTAATCTTGTATTGGGGCTCTTGATTTGCCTATGTGAACTACCAAAAATTGCTTCTCTAGTTAAATAAGCCATCACCGTTCATTCTCAGGTTCAGACAAGCTGTCTTTCGGCCATCAGACCCCATATAATGTGTCTAATAATAATAATAATAATGATTCTAATAATAATGATGATGATGATGCCAAATAAATAAATTATTAAACTTAACAAGATAAAAACTTATCAAACATAATTCTTTCAATGCATATTTTTGATTTTAGTAAAAAACATTTCTTGAAACGCACATGAAAAGCAAGTAATATAAAAAAAAAAATTTAAAGTCAATTCCTACTTTTTCCTCTCAACTCCTACTTTTTGCATAAAGTCTTTTATAAATAATTTTCATTCATTTTTTAAGTTAGAAAAACTTCTCTCTCACATACACACTTTCCATCTCTCTCACTCATTTATTTATATGCTCATTTTCCATTTTGTTCCCTCCTTGACTCAGACTAGAACCCAGAATGAAAAAAGAAATTTTTTTCCAGCGCTTCGCCACTGACGGTATGTATTCCTAAATTTATATCCTGCTAAATATCTTATATCAGAGAAGTTTTTTTCCTAACATATAAAACTAAAATGAATGAATTAAATTTAATGAATGAACTAATATTTGAAAAATTGTATTAACATCAAGTGTCCTCCACAAGTTTAAAAAAATGAGATTTATGAACGATAGAAAATTTGAACAAGATATATAAATATATATAGGGGAGAGTGTGAGCTAATAGTAGGAATTAAATAAAACCTCATCTATTAAGAGGTTATGATAAACACTCCTTTATATACAATGAATTATAACGTTTATTTTCAATGCTGATATCTAGCAATAACAAAATACCTCCTCCATAAATCTACTCGAAATCGGTAATAGGTTACCGCATTAAAGATTCTTAGCTTTCCGAAAAGCAATCGCTAACAGCTTTCGGCAACTTTTTGAGAGAAAATTTCTTCATAAAATATGAAAGATACTTAGAAGATGGTTTGTCCAGCTTTGAAGCTAGGGGTAGGAAGTGACCGGAGGGGGAGGTAATTGGGCAGACGACATTCCACGACCCCCAACGAGATGTTTCTTAATGATTCCTTCTTTTGGAGAAAATCGCCTTTGGTGGCGGACAGAAGAAAGACCGCACAGAAAATAAGACCGATGTCCATAACACTCCATTTTTTCTATTTTTTTTTTTTTTTCCTTTTTATTCCCGATCCTTCGCTTATTTATTTTTTAAGGTCACTTCTTGCGCTGCTTCTGGAACAGTTTTTTTTTTTTTTCTTATGTCCAGATCTTTTTTTTTTTTTTTGGGAGGTACATTTTTTTCATCCCCCTAATTGCGGGGGCTGCTCAATTTGACATCACGTGGTTTTGGGGTAGTCCAATTAAGGAGACCCTTGACAATAAAAGTGAGCATTGGCTTCTCCATTCCTGTTCCCCCCCCACCCCCCGTGTGAGAGTTTTCCCTCTTTTTTGTTGAAAACATATGTCTGTCTGCTTCTTCTGTGATGGAAGATGGATAAAAACAGTTTCCAAGGGAAAAAAAATAGGGATATTTTTCAGATGACAGGATGCATTTATTCTTTACTTCAAAACTTAGTTTGTGTCTTTATGTATTCGGTTGAATAGTTGTTTATATTTTTTGTATAGTTGTTGGATAGTTGCTTATTATTATAATTTTTTTTTGTATTTACTAATATTAGTAGTTTTTAAAGTCTTATAGATAAAAATCTAAAAACTAAATTTAAACAAAACTTTTCATATTGTTTTTTTTTTTAATTCTATCCGATATTCAGAAAAAGTTCTTTTTCTTCAATAAAATGTTTTTTTTTTTAGTACTTATTTGTGTGTCGAGCGCAAACGATAAATCGTCAACTATCGCTAACGACTCAATAAATTTCAATTTTTCACTCCAAAAAATATTTATAGTGTGTCTGAATATAATATGGGGATATATAATTTTATATGTGGCTCGCATAATCATTTGGGTTGGCCACCCCTGCCTTAGAAAAACACAAGGTATCCCAAAATAGTCATTTTTGTCCAAAATTAAAAGTAAATTTCCGTACGAATCAACTCGTGGTGTTCTGAAAGGATACACCTATAAAAATACGACTCTATTTGGGATAATCTACTAAAGATAGGATAATCTATGAAACCTACAAGATACCTACTAAAGACTTTTTTTTTAATTTTAATTATTTTGAAAAAAATAGTAGAAAGTAAATTCAAACGGACTTAAGCAATCAATAATAACACAGACGATTTTTATCCGTTTCAGACGATATTTATCCATTTCAAAGATTCTATACGATCACTGTTAATAGATTATGGTCACATAAATTGAAAATGGAGCCAAAGTGATGCAATTGTACCACCCTGTATTCATATGCCTAATTTTATAGTTATACCACCCTATAATTATACTTATATAATAGAATAATAGAATAATAATAATTATTCTATAAATTATAATTGGGGCCTGATTGTCGAGTGAGTAGAGCTCTGGCGCTAAGTACCACAGGTTTCGGGTTCGAGGTTCTCGGCGCTGCCATGGATGTAGCAGTGGTTCGAAATCCACTTTAAACCCTAGGTATAGTCTAATAGAATCGTAGAGCATTGTCGGAATAGTGTTACTCGCGTCCGTAGCCTATCTTCAAGCTGCACGTGCCCCATGGGTAGTGCTAAATGAGAAACAATGGTGCAGCTCTTGCTTACGCCATAAAGATTAACTGTCTCCGTATTGCCAGCTGCATTAGAACAACAACATAAATTATAATTATAAATTATTCTCCTTCGAATATTTATAATTATACCACCTTATAATTTTTCTTGTAATTATTGTAAAAAACTTCTTTTTCAAGAAATTTTTCGCCATAATGACATGCAAAATTTGCGTTATTAATCGTATGATAAATTAATTACAAAATAAAAAATAACAAAAAATTTTTTTCAACTTCAAATAATTAGAAAAATAGCTAAAATCTACAAAAACAGAGTCAAAATTGAAAATATTTGTATATTATTTTATAAACATTAAAGTAGAATATATTATATTTAAAACTGAAAATACCTGAAATAGGTATACAAGATTATGCTAAAATTAAATTACATTTATTTGAAGACATCCATCGTATGGGAATAATATTAATCAATATTTTGTTACTTACTTCTAGCTGGGAGATTGTTTTTCAGTGGATTCCCAGCTATTGCGGGGTGCTTGGAAATGAAAAGGCCGACCTCTTGGCCAAAAGGATTGTAAAGTTACCACACACAATTCGCCTTATCCGTTCATCTAATTAGTTCTGAGGCAAATAAGAAAATAGACAGAACCCTTAAAACAAACTCCTCTCAACTGATAAAACGTGGAATATACTTTTTGTCATTACCCATCCCAATGGACTTGCCCCGTGCAGTTTCGACAGCAAATTTCCGACTCTCGACAGGACACGATTTTCTTAATAAAAAACTTGTACCGCATGGGTGTAGCTACTCATGATGTATGTGTTCGTCAGATGAAGCCATGAACTTTTTGCATTTGACAACATGCACTGCACTTGATTTTATGACTTTTATCTCTGACAACTTTACCGAGCGAAATTTTAAGTGGGCTGCTAGGGTTCTTATGGCGGATATCGCTACAGTTTGATGTAGGAAAGAAAGATATTGTTTCAAGAACATTTGAGATGCAAATTAAAATATCCTTAAAGATTTGTTTTAAACGCAACAGGTGAAAATGAAAAAAAATTAGAGATATTTAGACCAAACATAAAGGAACAATCATAACTGAAAAACTGTAATAAACTTTTGAAACTTTTTTTTTAAATTTATTTTATACATAAATACTTCCAGAATTACGAAAGAAATATTAGTTATAAGAATAAAAATTTTATTTGTTCTTAAAAGAGTGACTTTTACTCGTAACTTTAACTTTTACTTTATACTCGTAAATATAAATTGTATAAAAACAAAAGTATTCTTATAAAAATTTAAATATTGTTTTAATGCAGCTGGCAATACAGAGACAGTTAATCTTTATGCCATAAGCAAAGGCTACACAGCTGTGACTCATTTAGCAGTACTCAGAGGGTGTAACTTGAAGATATGCTACGGACGCAAGTAACATTACCCCCACAACACTCTACGAGTCTATTAGAGAGGCACCTACGGTTTAAAGTAGATACCGAACCACTACAAACATCCATGGCACAGTTAGGATTGGAACCCGAAACGTGTGGTACCGAGCGCCAAAACGCGGTCTACTCAGCCCATAAACAAGGGCTCAACCGCTGTTACTCATTTACCACTACACGGGGGGGAGGTAACTTGAAGATATGCAACGGACGCAAGTAACATTATCCCCCACACCACTCTACGATCCTATTAGACCGGGACCTATGGTTTAAAGTGGATTCCGAACCACTACAATCATGACACCGCCGGGACACGAACTCGAACCCTGTGGTACCGAACGCCAGACACTCGGCCATCAGCCCGTCCCTCAGAATACTAAAAGGCGCCAATGTATAGCTTTATCAAGAAATGCATTCTCTTAGAATACTATAAACGTCATATATACGAATGCTCATTGTGGAGTTGTCATTGCCCAGATGCCAGTACCCATTTCTGTAATGGGTAAAAATCGCTCGTTTTCCTCCCTGCTGAAATCTTTTAATTGCCATACCTAAATCCAACTCAAAAACTTACTCCCGTGTAGGTCCTCAGAGAGAACTGGTTCTGCTGACAGTGAGAATGCATTAATTGGCCACCAGAGTTTTAAGGAGGGAGACAACATGTTCTTTCAGCGCCGAAACTCGATTTCTAAATTTATCCCTCCCTCGACTGGTGTTTTTCTCTCTTCCTCTCCGCCTTCGTTGGAATCGGGGTTTTATTTTTTTTATTCCTCCTTTTGGACAGATGCTCATCTCCGAAACATTTATCTTCACCTCGTGAGCGTTGGAAGTTGTGATCGGAGGATGTCGCATCTTCTGAAAGACAGCTTGTCGGAACCCCGAGAATGAACGGTGATGTCTTCGTTATCTAGAGAAGAAAATTTTGAAGTTCACATAGGTAAATCCACATAGTCCACATACTATTGTGTTCAAAAGTAAAACCCATTTTCAATTTAAAATTCCCGGGTTTATGGAATTTCATTTTTTTTTCTTCTTCTTCTTTTTTTTTTTTAGGTTGCTGGTACTGTGCTTGACATCTGTGTGAAATTTGACGTCAAAAAAATTAAAGATGATGTCCAGAAAATTAAAGATTTCGTGCTTGAAAAACCGTCGACTTAAATTAGAGACCTTGCTGATGATGTTGAAATTTCAAAAGGATCGGTCAAATGCCATTTTGGGATCCTCAAACGTGTCAAATCTCGATGGGTACCGGAAACACTGAATGGGCCAGCTCACACTGCATTGATTTCGTGACTTTTTCGTCAAAAATGTAACCCATATCGTTCCACAACCACGGTATTCACACCGTGCGGCTTCTGGCTATTCCCTAAACTCAAAAGACCACTCTGAGGACACCGTTTTGTGTCGATTGTCGAGATTCACCGTGAATCGCAGCGCGCTTTTGAAGCCATCCCTGCCGATGACTTTTCAGCATGCAATGAGGATTGGAAAAAACGTTGGCATAAGTGCATTATGCATAAGTGCATTGAGGATTATTTTGAAAGCGATGAAGTAAATTTGAAAGAATAAAAAAAAAAAGAGGTGTTGAAAAAAAAAATAATTGGTCTTACTTTTTGGGCACAGTAGTAGGTAAATCAAGAGCCCAATAGAAGTGTAATTAAAATTACAGCTTCTTGATTCGGTAGAAAATGTCAAAATATAGAGTGGAGGCTGTATCAATGTCAGATTTAGACCAATAAAAATTTATAATAATTAAATAAAAAAACGATTGTATTCAAAATTAATTTAGATACCTTACAACCTAGTAGTATTGCATGCAAAAGGAAATTGGTTCGATTCCCCTAATGCATTGCGACTTCGGTTATGATTTATATGTGTCTCTTTACCATAATCACCAGAATAAGTCTATTTTCTATTAGTCTATAATTATATATGTCTATTTTCTATTAGTTTATAGTTCTATCTATAAGTCTATTGTATATTAGTCTATAATTCTATATATAAGTCTATTTTCTATTAGTTTATAATTCTATCTATAAGTCTATTTTACATTAGTCTATAATTCTATCTATAAGTCTGTTTTCGATTAGTCTATAATCAAGTCCACAGTCTTAAACAGAAGTTTATTAATGCAGTATACTTGAAAATGGATTGTGTCCTTATCGATAGTCAGACAGTCTGTTTATGGTAAGCCTTTCTGTTTTTTACCCCAATATGACAGGTCGATTTTGCATATCATTTCGGAAAACAAAACTTTTTCTTCCATTCCTCCATTATAAGGAAACATCAATTTACAGTGTTTATTTCATATGCTTGCTGAAGTAAAATTTCAACAGATTAGCTGGTCCAACCTCCAAGATATCTTCCCTGAAGGGGTACGAAATGCAATCTAGTTCATTAATATTAGGTTGGGGAAAAAAGAAATTCATTGTTTTTAAGTGAACTTTAAGATTTTATTTAAAATATTTCAAATACCATTTTTGGTCAAATATGCACCGTTTTGTTCTACAATTTGTTGCCGTCTTAAAGGTAGCTTCGTAATGCCTCTCTTAGAAGTCTTGGTATTTACTGGCGGAAAACTCTAGTAATCCATTTTCACAATCTCCACTTGATGCCAATTTCTTATCACTAAGGAAGTTTTGCAATGCAAGAAAAAACATGGTAATCCCTAGCTGTAACGGTCCAGTTGTTGACAGTAGATATCCGAAATTAGTGTTTAGTCATATGGAATGAATTCATAATAAATTATTCCTTTTCAGTCCCACCAAATGCATGCTTCCTGGTCGTTAGTCCAGGTTTGGCCACCATTTGAGGTGGTTCTTCGCGTTTTGACCACGATCCTTTTCACACAATGTATGTGACCCATTTCTCATCCCCAGTTACCATCCGTTTAAGAAATGGAGTCTATTTCATTTCGTTTGACTAAAGCTTCGCAGAGGGAAATTCTATCCATTATGCTTTTTTTTTTTGTGTGTTAATTGGTGTGGCAGCCAAAAATCAAGCTACTTTTTGAATCCAGCTTTGTGCAAATGGTTTAAAACTGTTTTAGGGTCGATCTTTAGCTCCTCTGCGGATGCTACAACTGCTAACGTGCCGTTAAACTTCGATTATTTTTGTGATTTTATCGACACTTTCGACGACAGGCTTACCTATGCGAGGTGCTGCCTTAACATAAAAAATACTTGAAATGAATCGACGTAACCAAAATTGCACGTAATTGGCTGTTACAGTATCAGGACCATAAACACCATTCACAACGATATTTTATAGATATCGATTACAGCCAATACTTTATGAGATATCGATCACTACAGCCATCTACCAAAAAAAAAAATGGATTTCTTTCCCCCAACCTAATATACAGTAAGGAATGGTTATATTATATAAAAATTAATGGCAGAAAACTTTCATGGTGCCATATCGTTTCCCTCTTCTTCAAGTATCTTCAGTTCCAATTTAAACTCATTGTAACTAGTGTTTCTTTTTTTTTTTTTACTGCATTTTGAAAGTGGGACTTTAATTATAATCACCCTGCATTGTCATTACATCAAATGGGAATAACAAAGTTAGAAAACTGCTGAGAAGCATAGTATTTTCCATACTTCGATCTTCTTTATTTTTTTCACCTCTTTTCTTATGACGACTAAAAACGAAATTTGTGATAATTTCTTCTGATTATCACCACCTACGGATAATCTCCTACGCAATAATCGAATCTCTGTCGCACCTACCAGAGGGGTGGCAGACGATAATTCGGAAAGCAGTTGCGGCGGCCTCCATTAACCGCTCCACCTGTAGCCTGATGATATTAATCTAAATTGTCGTGCTCTGATTTCCGCGTGTCGGCACGAATCAGACGATCTCCTGGAGGGAGGGGGTGGGCCATCATTACGCGCCAAACTTCCCATCGCCCCCGGGCTCTCCCTCCCCGCTGTGCAGAGCGCAGCACTTTTCGTTCCCGGTGTAATGAGAGGGAAGGCATCTTGCCTACAACAATGCGATGATTATCAAAGGCATCGCCGGAGCATCAAACGCCGGTCACGTAGCTCATTGGCTTTTGGAAGAGGCACGCTGCCGAGCGGGATCTTTTGGGGTGCACTGGAACGAAATCCATGCATTCGAATATTTCGCTGCACTCACTCGCATCTGTTTGATGTGAAACTTACCAATTTCTTGAGCCGAATCTTAATACACTTGGACAGTGTTGTTTGCCAGGCGATTAACTCTCAACAAGGGTTATAAAGAAACAATATCAACAAGGGTTATAAAGAAATTGCCATCGATACCGAATCTTCGATCTATCATTAACAGGAAATTGATATAACGCTGTTTATGATAAATCCGAGATCTGGTTCACAGAAATTTGAGTAAATTGTATAAGTTTCATTTCCATATATAAATGAGAAAATTTTATTGTTTTCCCTTTAAATTAAGTTTAATTTTTCATGTATTATTTATCCCTCTTATAATATATAGAGGAATGAGGCTTGAGGGCCGAGTGGCTAGCTCTCTAGATTTCGGGTTCGAGTCCCGACAGTGTCATGCATATTTGTAGTGGTTCGCAATCCACTTTAAATCGTAGGCTCCTGTCTAACAGGATCGTAGAGCGTTGTGGGGTAGTGTTACTCTCGCGTTCGTAACTTATCTTCAAGCTACACGTACCTTCTGAGTAGTGCTACGCGAGTAACGACGTTGCAGCGGTTGCCTTAAGGCAGAAAAAAAGACAACTGTCTAAGTGTTTGCCATCTGTATAAGAAAAACAATAGAGAGAGAGAAATTGTCATCGATGTTGAATCCTAGGAAGTTGATACAACGCTGTTAATGATAGATCCGAGATATGGTTCACAGAAATATTTGTAAATTGTACGTAGCTCATTGGCTTTGTAGAAGGCACGCTCTCGAGCGGGATCTTTTTGGAGTGCAGCGGAACGAAATTCGAATATTTCGCTGCACTTACTTACTTGTATCTGTTTGATGTGAAACCTACCAATTTCTTGAGTCCAAATCTTAATACGCTTGACAGAATGGGGTGTTCTTGCGAGGCAACAAAATCCTTCTATTTTAAAGGATCGATTCAAACACTATTCAACAAGGGGTATAAAGAAATTGACATCGATATCGTATCTTAGGAAGTTGATATAACGCTGTTTATGATAGATCCGAGATTTGGTTCACAGAAATATTAGTAAAGTTTATAAGTCACATTTTCGTATATAAGTGAGAAAATTTTTATTATTTATCCCCCTATTCTATATGTGTATTGCTGAGAAGAACATGAAAATCAGATGATGTTTGATGTTAAGCCAATATAATAATACTTATTGTACTATCCAAGCAATAAATACTTTAGTATTGATGTATTATTAAAAGACAGAAGTTCTGCACGTCACCACTTCTTCTTTAATACTTTTTGAATCCGTCAGAATCCACTGATTATCTGAAGATTGGTTTTAATTTGCTTTATCTTTTCTTATTTCTTTGTTCTGATTTCTTCTCAAGAGTAATTGGATAAATTAAGATAAAGCAGCTAACGCGAGCATAAATCTCAAAGTCAAGACAAGTCATCCATTATATTAAAAGGTATAATAGTTAGTGGTTAGTTATGGACTTGTTAAAGAAAGGAAGATTGTATTCAAAAGTCAACTGTCGTTTCAACTGAAAAGTGTTGCGAATAAGTAGTACGTATTGAAAATAAAACAAAAATTTTAAAATTATATTTTGAATACTTTGAATATAAGTTAATTTTATATTACTATTAAAAATATTATAAAAAATCAACGCTGCAACTACTTTTAATATAATAAAACCATTGATTTGGTTGATATTGCTTAATGGCACACAGAACAGTTTTGACTAAGCGGAAAAATCATTGGAGAGAGGGTGCAACTGTATTTTTTTTTTTTTTTTTTGTAAAGAGAAACATTTAAAAATTGCTGACCTATCAAGTGGGAGATGTTTTACAAATTAATTCACTGAACAATGTAAATTTTAGCACATAGATTGAAGTGAAATATTTTTACAGTATGATTTCAAAACTATTATAAAAATATTTCAAAATTCATCTTTTAGCTTCATTGTTTTGTCACTATTCACACCAATATGCAGAACTATAAAACATCAAACATAATTTTGCAAGGAATAATTCCTTTCTATTTTTATATCCTTTCCAATCTCTCTACCCAGTATATTTAGCTTCCTTTTTTGTGCTCTTCCAGTTACTCGTTCATTTTATTTTAATTCTCTCCCATGTATTTTAATTACTTTCATCACTTATTATTAAAATAATTTAAAAAAAAAAAAAAAACCTCACTCTATTAATCTTTCTTTTTAGTATTCGGGCAAGATTCCTTTTAGTCTTTACCGCTTTCTTTCCCCAGCAATGCTCGTTCATCTTTCCAATGGACAATCCAAGACAGAAGCTAACGAGCTGCTGCGCAGCCACGTAGCTTCATCAAAACTCAAATTATTTGCAAGGAATAATTTTCCTAAAATCATGGCTTGTTCACATTTCTGAAAGTTGTAAAAAATGAAGTAAAGGCTGGTGTTTTGTTGGAGTACCTTGGTACCCTTGTAATACTTGTCCTGTACCCCGTATCATAATTTTATTATTAAAAAACATAATTATTATATATTACAATAAATTAAAAATTTTTTAAAAGATTTCAATTTATGAGAGCAGCTCTGTAAAGAAAATGAAAAGAGAGAATTACGATTAGTAATTTGAAATAACAAAATTTTAATTAATTTATAATAATAAATATAAGCAGTAATGAGAAAATATATATATTAGCCTATTACTTGTATGAATCTTATCGTGTTTAAAAAGAAGCAAGGAAAGAAAAAGGGCCGAGTTTGTTTGAAAACAACACGGGGAAAAGTTCAACTTCGAAATGAGCATTCGTTATTGATCTCTTTTAAAGGATTTTTTTACATAGTTTCGTTTCAGAAAAATTTTTCTTTATTAAAATTGAAAATATGCAATATTACAATTATGATCAATAAATTTTATCTTTTTTCTATTTTTTAAATAAATTCAAGTGCCAATTTTTCAATTCGGATTGCCTATGATACTCAGAATTGTAACCCTTTGATTCATCTCTATAGCTTTCAAAATCCCCCTTATGATATATCCCTGCCATTATCACTAAAATGTCTTCAATTTTACACACTTGAAAAAAAATATATATTGAAAAGTAAACAAAAGCGATCATAAGCAATCAGTAACATGAAGATTCTAGGTCAGGGTGGCCGATACAAATGATCTTGCGAGCCACTTTAAAATTGCGTCCTAAGTCCGCAGGGTGCATATAAAATGATATATTCCCCTATTAGATTTAGACCCACTATAGACATATCTTTGGAGAGAAAAATTGAATCAGAATAGGATATTAATTTTGTGTTTACTATTATTCTTACATGTAAACATGGATGATATAATAATAATGAAGCTAAACGCACACTGTAAAGAAAATATAACACTCAAAATGAAATACAAAAAATGCCTTAATATAAGTGAAATAAAAAAATGCGGTCATTAAAAAATATTTATTTTACTAGTACGATATTTGTTTCTCCATTCATCATGAGTTCGCAGACTATAATTTAATTATTCTGCGAACTCATAACTGTAAACTCATCAATAAAACAGGCACTATCTGTCCTATATTCACAAGAATATTATTTTAAAATCAAAGTTCATTTTTCTCATCATTTCAAAACTTAATTTTTGAATATAGGGATGCACACAAAATGTGTTTTCTTAATACGTTGGTTTTCACTCCTTTGGTCATTATAAAATAAATATATTTTTTAAAAGTGTGATACATCTCACGGGCCGCAAAAGGTTCAAGGCGGGCCGCGAGTTTGCCACCCCCTTCTATATACAGTACTGTATCATGGGGATATTCAATATCTGACAACCAGAATACTTGATATTAGATTGCTAGTGATAAAAGAAAATATGTGGCTAGATTTACACAAATGTCATGCATTTCGATTCCAATATTATTTTCATAATTTCTTTATAATATTATATTAAACTAACACACATAGCACTCATAGTAATCTTCAAAAACACATGTCACATAAATTTCATCTGAACTTGTGTAAAACCATCCAAAATTATACAACACTTTCAACAATTAAATTTTTAATGAAAAGGTTTCCCAAAATTGTAAAGAATTTTTCTGAAAATTAAAGAGGCTTCAATAAAAAAAAATTTAATAAAAAATAAATAAAATAACAATAATAATAATCGTTTTTCTGGACATTTAAATACTTTGCTACTGATAATTGCATAAATATTCCATAACATTAATCTACTGGTTTTTTGGTTGCAGTCTGTTTTCAAACATGTATAGATGTATATCCTAAGCAATCCTCATTAAATCGTGTCTAAAATTAAACTCCAAAAATTTCTATTTTAGATGAGAAAAGGGCTGGATAATTTTTATGAAATCTTAAAACTGATTTAACTAATCGTTTCTGAAATTAATATCTTTATAGGAAGATCATTCCAAAATTTTATAAGGATATTTAATATTTAACAACCAGAATACTTAATGTAATTAAGCGTGAAAATAAGGAATATGGGGATAAATTTACTCAAATGTCATGTATTTCGATTTCAATATTATACAATTCCTTCTATTAGCTGACACTCTCCCATATATATATCTTGTTCAAATTTTCAATCGTTCATACAATACTTTTTATCCATCCACTCAAGCTCAGATACATTTGACACTTGAACAAGTGGATGACACTGAATGTTAATACAGTTTTTTCAAATATCAATTCATTCATTAAATTAAATTAATTAATTTTAGTTTTTTTTTTACATTTATGTTGCATGTATCTATTAACAGATGGCGCCAGATAAACTTAAAAAAAATGAAAGAAAATTATTTATAAAGGATTTTCTGCAACAGAGTGAAAAAAAGGTAGGAATTGACTTTAAAAAATTCTTTTTATATTACTTGTTTTTATAATTTTATAATATTATTTTTATAATTACTTTATAATATTATATTTAAATTACTTTTAATTGTAGTATTAATAAACACATGTTACATAAATTTCATCAAAACTTATATAAAATCATCAAAAATTATACACACTTGCAATTATTAAATTTTTAATGAAAGATTTCCAAATTTGGAAAAAATTATTCAAAAAAAAAATAAATAAAAGAAAAAAAGAAGCTATAAATAAATAGAAATAAAAATAAAATAATAATAATAATCATATTTCTTGACATTTAAGTATTTTGTTACCGATAATTGTATAAATTTTATATAAAATTTTTGTTTTTAAGGTTGTAATCTGTCTTCAATCATATCTAGATGTATATCCTAAGTAATCCTCATTAAAACGTTAAAATTTAAAGCCAAAAGATTTCCATTTTTTGGATAAAAGGAGGGGAGAGGGATAATTTTTATGAAATTTTAAAACTGAATGAACTAATCGTTTCTGAAATGAATATTTTTATTGAGAGATCATTTCGAAACGTTGAATTAGTTTGTTGATGAAGGTCTTTTCAAACATCTGTTGCATTTGGCTCATTTGGGAATGAAAACTCTAATAGATTCGGTTTGGAAAGTACTTTTTCGGTTAGAAGTAGCGTGTAACATTGATGTCACTCAAGGTTTAATGGAGAGTTCGTAATTCAACCCTATACTTAAAAGAGAGCTTTTCACATCATGGTTCTCATTTAGTGAGAATTTCATCTAGGTGTATTTTCGGAATAAAGTTTAATTAAATTTCTGCCATAAAATTATTTCATGCTTTTTGAAAGAAAGGAGGCATCGTGGCATTTTTTCGACCAAAATTTATTTAAATATATTTGCACAACGTCGTTCTAAAAAATACTTCAAAATAACTAAATATTATACGCTAAGGAAACAATTTTTAAAATGAAGTTTTCTCAAATGCAAATCATTGAAATTACTTTATCTACAGGGGGCCTAATGGCTAGCGCTCTGGCGTTCGGTACCACAGGTATCGGGTTCAAATCCCGGCTTTGCCCATGGGTGTTTGTAGTGGTTCGGAATCCACTTAAGCTGTAGGTCCCGGTCCTAACAGGATCGTAGAGCGCTGCGGGGCATTGTTATTCCGCGCCCGTGGCTTACCATCAAGTTACACGCGCCCCTGGGTATTTGCCAGCTGCATTAGAAGAAAAAAAAAAAACTTTATCTACAGAGTACCATAAAACATATAGAGCATCACAAACTATTACGCATAAAAACGGATTTTTAAAGTTTCAGAAAGAAAAAAAAAAAAAAAAAAAAAAAATGATTGAACGTCTTACCTCCGAAATATATGATATGCCTTATAGTGGCTTAGATTTAATAAAAAATTGCCGTTGCATCTAATTTTAAATAAGAAATGTCGCAGATTCACAGGCTTCATTGAAACTGGGCACACACCAAAACCCACAAAACTAATCCAAAATATGCATATTTAATTTTCTTACTTATAAAAAAAGCAAAAAAAAAAAATTTTTTTTCATGCCCAATAGTGCATTAATTTAATGACATTTTTAATACTTTGTTCGATTTCTGTAGTATCTAAGTGTAAAAGTGACTAATCAAAATGATTTTTTTTTATTTATCGTTTTTCTTTATATTGCATTATCGATTTTGCTAGATAATAGATAAGACGAATATAAATAAAAATGTTTTGAAGCAATTTTAAAATGGAGCATGTTTTTAATAATAAATACTGCATAAATAAAAATGTACGTAAATAGGGATTCTTCGTCTAGATCAGCGTAGTATTAGCAAATGATCTATATGATCTTTAGCTAGCAACAGAACAGAATAACACTGAAATAATAAATTGTTTTTTAATAAATAAGTAATTAAAAAGAAAAAAAAAAAAAGGATTTCGTGCGCATTATTATTATTATAGCAGTATATTAATTTCAATTCCTTCTATTAGCTCACACTCTCCCTATATATATCTTGTTCAAATTTCCAATCGTTCATAAAATACTTTTTATTCATCCGCTGAAATTCAAATACGTTTTTTGAACTTGTAGTGGATGACACTGGATGTTAATACAGTTTTTTCAAATATTAAATCAGTAATTAAATTAAATTAATTAATTTTAGTTTTTTTAGATTTAAGTTGCATATATCTACCAATAGAGGGCGCCAGATAGGTTTAAAAAAAATGAATGAAAATTATTTATAAAGGACTTGCTGCAATAGAGTGAAAAAAAGTAGGAATTGACTTTAATTTTTTTTATATTGTTTAATGAGAATTTTAATATTTTGTTCGATTTTTTTGTAGTATCTAAGTGACTAATCAAAATATTAAGTTATTAATTAAAAATAATTAATCAAAATGTTAGGTGATTAATCAAAATGTTAAGTGATTAATCAAACTGCTTTTTATTTATCGTTTTTTTTTAATATTTACATTATACATTTTGCTAGGTAGCTAGATTTGCTAGAAATAAGATAAGATGAACATAAAATAAAAATGTGTTGACGCAATTTTAAAATTTAATTTTTTTTTAATTATAAATATAGTATAAATAAAATATTGGCGTAAATAGGGATTCTTCATCTAGGTCAGCGTGTTATTAGCAAATGATCTATATGCTCTTTAGTTAGCAATAGAACAAAAAACACTAAATAAAATTTTTTTTTCTAACATTTAAATGTTTATTTTTATATTTAATTACAGCTGGATCCTATTCCCCGTTTTAATCTTTTATCGAAATATAAAAAATATATTACAAAAAAAAAAATATGGCATATTTTTAAAAATAAAACTTAAATACGATGAAGTAGGTTGTATGTCTCTGCTTCCCTGGTGTACGCCTTCAAGGAATATTATTTCAGGAAAACATCAATACATTTTTTCCGTCCAAGGTTCGTTTCACTTTGTTGTTGTGTCTTGGGTAGCGTTTGAAGGACGCAGCGTTGTTTTTTCTGTAATGACGACGATCGCATTCCTCTATTTCTGCCAACAGATTGACGTAAGAGCCCTCCGAAAACTTGAATGGAAAAGTTCACTTCCGATAGCACTCGCGGAAGTGAATTTGGGAAAGCAAGGCTGCGAGCCATGTGGTGATGCGATTGTCTTGTCTACTTAAAATTTTTTGGTTTCTCTTTACGATGAGTCGTGTGCATTATTTTTAAAATTTTATCTAACATCATTGTGAAGTCATTTGATGTTTTTCTCGAAGTTTATAGCAGTGATATTGTATCATGTAAAAAAAATCAAACGAAAGTTATGTCCATTTTTCAATTCCTTCTATTAGCTGACACTCTGCCCATATATATCTTGTTCACATGTTCAATCGTTCATAAACACTTTTTTATTCATCCACTAGAGTTCAAATACATTTTTTTTGAACTTGTAGTGGATGACACTGGATGTTAATACGTTTTTTTCAAAAATTAATTCATTAATTAAATTAAATTAATTCATTTTAGTTTTTTTTTAGATTTAAGTTACATGTATCTACCAATAGATGTTGCCAGATAAAATTTAAAAAAATGAATGAAAATTATTTATAAAAGACTTTCTGCGATAGAGTGAAAAAAAAAAAAGTAGGAATTGACTTAAAATTTTTTTTTATATTACTTGTTAAGAATGAAATAAAAATGAAAACTATAAAGTGCCAAAAATATATTTATTTAATCAATATCGTCAGCACAGTCATAAAATGTCCTTTAATGTCCTTTAATAGATCCTTTTAATAGATACTTATAGTCAAGTCCTATCCTAAGATTTTTTTTCCGGTTAAAAAATTACTTGATATGTTTATAGAAGTTGGTGTGGATCAATTTTTAAATAGCTAAGGTGATCGATCCCAACTGAAGAGTGGAGGAATCATCAAATCAAATTTTTTTCAGTCCACTGAATTACAATCAAGAAAAAGAATCAGAAATTATTCCTATTAAAGATATCATTTTAAACTTTCATGCCACAGTACTTCCCTTTTTAGATTTTATATTCTAACCCACTGCATTGTTTTAACAACCAAAAAATATGGATACACAAAAATATTCGCCTTGGAAAACAATTTGCTGAAATTATGCTTCCCCTTGGTCACTCAATACAGAATGTAGAGCAGAACCGAAAAGTGTACTACTGTTTCCAAAAAGTAAGACCAGTTTTCAATTTAAATTTCCCGGGAATATGTATTTCAATTTTCTTTTTCTTTTTAGGTTGTTGGCAATGTTCTTGACATCTGTGTGAAACTTCACGACAAAATATTCACGAGTGTTTGAGCTAGGCTTGGCTTTTTGCGAAGATGCTAAAAACTGATTCTGGCGATTTTTGAAATGTCTCTTCAACTGATTCAAAATGGTGCCCCCGGAGTGGTCTTTTTGAGTTTAGGGAATAGCCAGAAGTAGCACGATGCTAAATCTGGTAAATACGGTGGTTTTGGAACGATATGGATTTCATTTTTGGCGAAAACATCACGAAGAATCAATGCAGTGGGAGTTGGCGCATTCAGTGTTTTCGGTACCAATCAAGATTCGACGCGTTTGAGGCCCGAAACAAAAATATTTTAAATTTTAAATCTTTAATTTTACAAATTGTGACTCACACCATATGATAGCATATGCTAATAAGCCTTGGAATGGTGCTATAGAAAACTTTTAAAAATGCCTTTGCAGAAGACGAAATTACTAATGAAATGCTGTACTGATAAAAATTTTTTATCTCTAGTAAATATGAAGTTTATATATCTACAAGTTATTATTATACAAATATATACCGAACACACGATGTGCATTACGTTCATCATCCTATGCGGCGTTGTAGACTATAGGCAGCAAATCACAATTGATTTAGTACAATAAAGACGTAATATTCCATGAGTAGTCTATTCATGGATGGAGAGAGAGGGCAGCTTTTGTTGTGATTGAGCACCCGTAGGTTGCAGTCTGACTTGGCTCCGAGTCTCTGAAGGAGGAGGATAGTGTTTTTCGGGACGACTTTTAAGGAGAACTATCCCGCATTGCGTATGGGAGAAAACCTGGAAAACTCCCACCAAGTAGTCTGATTAACGAGGCAAGAGGCTGAGCATCACAAACGCTGTTGAGTCTATTCGGTTTTGAAACAGTGTCTATAATAATGCAGCCATCGGATTGAACCTCAGCCCAAATTCACACCAGCGTCGCACGTTACCACTGAGCCCCGAGTCGGGTTTTACGTTTATATAGATTGTATAGGCACCATATTATTCCAAGTAGCTCATAAGTGCGCGGCTCCCACGATGTGCATTAATATAAAAATCTATAATATACTTAATCTTAGGAAGATTTTTTAGAATCCACTTTATAATGTTGGTCCCGGTCTAATAGGATCGCAAAGAGTTGTGGGGGTAGGGGTAGTGCTACTCGCGTCCGTAGTATATCTCCAAGCTACACGTGTCTCCTGGGTAGTGCTAAATGAAAAGCAAGGATGCAACCGTTGCTTATGGCATAAAGATTAACTGTCCCTGTATTGCAGCAGTTGCAAAGAAAAACAACATTAGAACAGCAACACTTTTGAAGAGCTGATAAACATGATGCCCTATTGAAAATTAGCAAACTTTTTATAAACGTCCTGTAATATCTATGCTATTAAAAGTAAAGAGCCACCTATTGTAACAATTCGAATTATTATTATTTTTTTCTTTAAAATAAGATTCTAATTCATTGTATGGCTATATGAGAGCTCGTTCAATTTTTTTATGGATTTTAAAAAAAAAAAAAACGTCTACTGTCTTTTAATTCTCTTTTATTTTGGTAAATTTTCAGGAGTTTCAAAAGGAATCTGTTATTAAAAAGTTGAAAAATTCATTTTGAAATAATAATCTTATTTAATAATCTAGTTTAGAATATTACCTATATCATCATCATAACTGGCTCGACAGCTCGTTGTGTGCATTGCCATTGATTAAAAGATCCAGCCAGGCTGTTCTCCTCTTGGCCGTGGAACTCCAGTTTTTGATCTTAATAACATTAAAATCAGAATCTGAGCAGTTTCTTTTTCTGTCTTCCCCTTGTTCGTTGTCCACAAGGGATTGCATTGAAATATTTCAAAGCAGCTCTATCACTTTCCATGCTCATGAGATGACCGGCCCATCTCATTCTGTTCAGTTTAATAAATACCACTTAAAAATTCATAAAAGCCTTTGTATAAAACGTTATAAATCAACTACACACAACAATAAGACCGTAGTTCATTTTAAAAATCTAACACATTCCTTTCCCATCTCTCTGTGAATTATATCAGCATTAAATCACTTCGCCGGTATCCCCATATCTCCCATTGACTGAGCCTGCTTTTTTACACAGTCAGCAGAAGTGTTTTATCAGTTTTTTGAATAACGACCCTTAATTTGTGGTTAATTTTTGTCTTTTTTGAAAAGCACTTTTTTCTGTTAGCGTGAAAGTAAGACTGACTAATTAGTCTAATTTATAGAGGGCTCATAAATAGACAAAACACGTGTGATAAGAAGTAAATCGTCCCACGAATAGCTCCCTGGAGGAATGGGTGGTAGCTATCCCCCTGTAGAAAAATGGAAACTTTCTCTCCTGAAGATAGGGTGTTAATTGAGCAATTAAGTTTCACGTTGTTCTTTCCGGGTAAAGCTCTCTGACTCATGGCAGTAAATGATCGCCATGCAGTTAAAAAACGGTTTGCATATTTCACTTAAAAGTAATGAAGAAAAAAGTGATTTGTAAGAAAGGTTTGCTAAGAAATTTGATTTTCTGACAGCAGCGATGGACCCCTATGCTGTTCGCCAATGCTCATCATATATCCGTTTTACTTTAGAATTATAATTAGTTATTATTTTAAAAACGATTTTCTAATTTTTGTGTAGCATTAAAATAAGAAATGCCATACATCTTTATTTTTATAAAGAACTAAACAATAACATGAATTGAGATCAACTTGCTAAGTGACAGAATGGAGATGCAAATATCGCACTAATAAAATAAATATTTTAATGATTTCATTTTTTTATTTCGTTTATATTTAT
The DNA here is from genome assembly GCA_021605095.1 of Caerostris extrusa. Lineage (NCBI taxonomy): Eukaryota > Metazoa > Arthropoda > Arachnida > Araneae > Araneidae > Caerostris > Caerostris extrusa. The sequence goes on from BPLR01001589.1 coordinate 41,485, forward strand.
ATATATTTTATATTTCTTTTTAGTGTTATATATTTCTTTACAATATGCGTTTAGTATCATTATTATGTATGTTTACATGTAAGAATAAGATTAAACACAAAAATAATAACTCATTATGTTTCAGTTGTTCATTCAAAAAAACGTCTATAGTGGGTCTAAATCTAATTTATTATATATATTTTTTTATATGCGGCCGCGAAGTTAAGATGCATTTCAAAGTGGCCCACAAGATCAATTGGGTTGGCCAACTCTGGTCTAAGTTATAATGAGTATATGAGGCCGTCTGTGGTCAAAAATATGCTCTTCATGGTTTATAATTGTCAAATGATACAAAAATATTTAAATATCTAAAATAATAATAATAATAACCTAAACATTATTCCTTGCAATTAATACTCATCAAATACTATTTATTTAAAAGTTAAATCATCTCAAGCTGAATTGATGACATTGTTAAATGTCATCTCAGTCGGAAAATTTATTGCAAGCATAATTTTTCTTCAAAACACACACTAATTAACAATACAGCAACTCTCTAAATAATCAAGAAACCCTTCCCTCAAAATTGCCATTGGGATCGCTCATTAATGAGCAGAGATCCCATTCCGCCCATTAAAGCGATTTTCACTCACAGAGAGTGATAAAAAATGAGGAGTGTTTGTTTACCGTTCAGAAAAAGCGCTGCTGATGTTGCATTCATTAGTCGCGTGCCTAATTAAAAGTCAATTGAAAAATTGGCGCGGATGACCTTTTCGCGCACAGATTGGCGATCGCTGGCTTCAATTATCTGTGCGCCCACCCAACTCATTACCATTAAGCAGCACCCCAAGCGGAAAGGAACCAATCGCCAGCCGGCAATTAATTACACCTCTCGCCAAAAACAGATTAAAAATAGTAGCATAAAACCGCTATAAATCATTAAACTCTATGTTTTTCTTTTTTACAGATATAAACCAATTTTAATCGATAGATTTAATTTACAAATAACTTAAAATGTCATTTGATATAAATTTCCAATACTTTTTTTCATTTCATTTAATAGTAAAATGAAAAATTAAATAGTTTCATTTTTATTAAAGTACAAATATCGTATTTAAATGTGGAATTCAGGTAGATTAGTTAAGAAAATTTTAAATAAAAATTTTTTTGAAAAATATATTGTTTTTTAATTTAAATTGATATTTCTTTTTTTTTTTTTAAATAAGTCTCATGAGTTTAATTTAATGAAAGAAAAGAAAAAAAATTAAAAGAAATTAAAAAAATTTAAAGAAAAAAAAAAAGAAAAGCATAGAAAGTATTTCCCAATAGTTTCACCTGCATATCGTAAATAATGATATGTTGCTGTTCTAATGTAGTTTGCAAAAAAAAAGAAAGCATAGAAAGTATTTCAATAGTTTCACCTGCATATCGTAAATAATGATATGTTGCTGTTCTAAT
>BPLR01001590.1:0-30199 GCA_021605095.1 Caerostris extrusa
TTTAGTCTATAAACATAAATAATATTTTTAATAAACCAGGAAATATCTAGATACAATTCATTAATTTGAAAGAATAAATTTTTTACGCAATTTTTTAATATGTATATGTATAGGTGGTCGTTTATAAAAATCCGACTCTAGACTCTTTTGTAAAAATAATTTTTATTTTTCCGAATTCCCTGTGAATTAATGTTAAAATTAAATGTTAAGGAGGCAATTGAATTGCATCCTTCAAAATATAAAAAACTAGTAAAGAGTGTTAGTACTTTTACCAGCAAACTAAGTAAGAGTTGAGAAACTTTTTCTCTGCTCTGAGGCCTTAAAGAAGATCTTGTGAAAACTATTCTATTATTGTAACTGGGTGGGTTGGGTGTAGATACCTGAGGCACAGGTTGGAGAACTCACAGCTTTATTGACCCACGCACAAACATCACACGCATACAATTAGATACCTTTAATAGTTAACACATTTAAAGACAGATAATTATAGATGCGTGGGAGGATTCCGCTTCTAAGCCGAAAACCCGATACTGGAATAGGCGCAGGGTAAGCGAAATATACTTCCTCTCCGGGTACGAGTCTGCAGGCCAACTGACCATTTCTTCTGAACGTCTAGAGGGGTGGACTCAATGAGTAGGAGCACAAGCTGGATTGCATTATTAAAAAATAAGATTTAATGCATACAAATATTACATCTCTGTGATTAAAATGTACAATTTGCTTTTCCTTGTTCTCAGCTATTTTATGATACTTTGCTACTTGGGAATTTAGTACTGTTATTTCTATAGAAATTATATTGTTGTAAGCAAATTTAGAGTGCAATGATATCTTAAGTTTAGTTTAAATACTACACTTATGTAAAAAAATGCTTTGTTATGCAAAACATTCTTTAATAGATATATAAGAGTTCAATAAAAATGAATTTACTTAAAAATTTTTTTTAATAATCCCTTAGTATTATCTTTAAGGGATTATTTTTTATTTATAAAATTACTGTTAAAGATTCAGCAGTCGGTATAAAAAGTCTACTCAGGAGTTGGGAGTTGTTGCTTTCCTAATACGAGCACTTTTTGCTAATCTCAGGTCAATTGAGAAATAGAGTCGAAAATATAGCATTATACTGAGAACTGGACCACTTGAGGGGATACAGTATACACTGCACCCAAATATTAAGCCAACTCATTTTTAAAATGGACGTCCCCCCCAAGGTAGCACCTAGGGATGATCGTCCTCTTTTTATTGTCCTCTTCGAGATTAGTCGGAAAGGCTTTTCTTTTGGCTTACGGGTTTATCATATACCATCTTCGGCATACACAATAAGCTTTCGGTTCGGCCACCTGTTGGTTTTCGAACCGAGATCCCGGTGTTTGCAAACAAAACGCATTATCCACACAGATTCAATATGTATGCCACATGTGTGTTCCGGTTTTTTAATAAGCATTTTTTAATAAAATAAAAAAATATTAGCGTTTTTCATCGTTTTTAATGCATGTTTTTTTTTTTTTTTTTTGGCATTCAAATTTGTTATTGCAAAACATTTCCTTTGCAATTTATCTACTATAAAACTTATACAAATTGTATTCTTTCTGTTCTCCCGTATTTATGTATTATATTCACATATATTTTATATATTTTCGCATTATATATTATTTTATTCTGGTATAGTTAATTTAACATTGAAATGTATTCCTAGGAAGCCAGTTGTTGTGCTCTTTTCAGGAAAAAAATTATGTATTATAAATTATTAATAATTTATTTTATAAAAAATTTTAAAAATTATTAATTTTTATAAATTATTAAATTACAACTTGCAATGTGGAGTGCTCCAAAAATATAAAAATCCTCCAAACTTTAATTTGATATTGTTTTATACTAAAATTATCAAATCAGGTAATTTTAATAATGAATAATGTTTACCAAAATTTCGTGTTGGTTTCTGTGTTTCTTCTGTATTTTTTTTTTAGCTGCAATTTATTTTGTTATTCATATAATTTAATTATTTAAAAATTTATATCACTAAATATTTAAATGATAAGCACCATATTGGGATTTTTTTTTTAAATCTAGCTTCAATAAAATGTGGGTGAATTATACAATATCATTATTTTAGTAAATTTATATATCGATAGCCATAATAATTTCTTTTTTCAATAATTTAAATAATTAATTAATAAAGTACAACATTTACACATTGAGATATTTTAATTTGGATCTCTTTAATTTGAATAATAATTATTTCTTCTTATCTAGAAATATTATGGTATTATTAGGTAATTTGATGACCGAGGTGGGCTTGATGATCGAGTGACTAGCGGTCTGACGCCCGGTACCTCGGGTTCGAGTCCCAGCGTTGCCATGGAGGTTTGTAGCTGGAACTCCACTTTAAACCGGTCCCGGTTCAATATGACTTCAGAGCATTGGGCTTAGGGCTGACAACCCTATCTTGTAAAAAAAGAAAGCATTTGATGTCTCAAAATCTGTCAGTAAGCAGACGGCCTTGTTCCGCCATGGTGCTGTTACGCCACTGATGATGTTGATGTTTATGTGAATAGTGAAAGATTTTTAATTTCTAAATAATAATTTCTTTTATTAGCAATGAATGTATTCCCTCATAGAAGTTTAAAAAATTAATTTATTTTAAAATATTGCTGCGGTTCAAATTTTAAAAAAATTATTAATTTTTAGTATCCAATAATGGGAAAAAATTTAACTAGGTTTATATGAAGTATCTTATCAAGCTTTTAAAAATTTGATCAAACAATCCAGTATTACATTTTTATTTAAAATTAAAAAGACCTTTTAGTTTTTTACAATATACCAGTTTTTTATATTATATAATTTTTTTATTTTATTTTGAAATATATAAATGAGTTGTCATTTATTCTTCTATATTATAGACAGATGACAGTTAAATTAATGAAACAACAGAAAAATTCCGAGACAATCTGTGACATTTTATTCTTTCTTTGATCATGAGAAATCACTCGTGAAAATGTTGAGGACTGCAGATAATGCGGCATTAAATCACAAGAAACCTTTTTTTTTCTAGGTTAGTGACTGGTTATATATTTAATCGGGACTTTAATATAGCCTTGAGACAATTTACATTTTTTCTTCTTGACAAAAGAAGCATTTACGGTTAGTTTGAATCTTTTATTATTCTCATTTGTTCATTTTCTTCGTCAATCTGTCGTTTTTATTGTAATATATGACTCAAGTTATTTTTCATGTCTTTGTGATTTGTTTAACCTTTGATTTGTCTAGCAATAATTTATCTCAAAGTTAATTTATCTCTACATATTTTTTTTTAATTCTGTCGACCATTTCTTCTTGTTGACATAGAACAGAATCCCAATACTTAATTTTTATGAATCGCACTAGTTATATATTTTTGAAATTAATGTATTTATTTACACAGCAAAATTTTTGCCAACGTTTGTTTTTAATTTGTATGGAAATGAACTTTTTGCCATTTAAACACGTATAAATGTCAGTTCTACAAAAAAATTTATGTTAGTGCTATATTGCAGTAAAAAATTATTTTTTTCAGGGACTAAACAAATCATTTTTTATTGAACAAATCTGGAAAACTGAATTTTTAATTTTAAAGAATTGACATGTTTGATATGCAGGGTGATTATATTATAATCCACACTGAAAATGCTGTAAAAATTTATGTTATTGCTATATTGCAAAAATTATTTTCTTCAGGGACTAAACAAATTCATTTTTTATTGAACAAATCTGAAAATTGAATTTTAATTTTAAAGAATTGACATAGCTTTTGATATACAGTGTGATCTTTATTATAATCCACACTGAAATTGCTGTAAAAAGACCCACTCGTCACAATGAGTTCAAATTTGAACTGAAGATACTTGAAGAAGGAAGGAACTGTAATGACATCAAAAAAAGTTCCAAAGTGTATGACTAGATGGTGCTGTAAGTGGCATAAAGAAAGTAAATTTGGCTGCCAGTGAAATTATGAATAGAAATTACGATGTATTTGGCATGAGTTGCAAAATAAACCAATTGTAGTGTTCAATGTGCTTGATTGTTTCGGTTTTTGATAGAAAAAATGACTTCCAAGTCATTCAACAGTTGTGACACACTGTTCGTGGAAAGCCCATCCACCCCGACAAGGTCATACCAAATTGGATGGGAAAATTCAGTGGAACTTTTTTGATGCCATACCGTTTCCCCATTCTTCAACTATTTTCGGTTCAAATTTGAACTCATTGTGACGAGTGTTTCTTTTACAGCATTTTGAAATTGGAGCTTTAATTATAATCACCCAGTATATAACAGCAAAATATTTATAAAATAATAATCCAAATAATAAAATTAAATTTGAAAGAAACTTTTAAATATGAAAATAAAGTAACATCTATAGATACATTCCGATGAGAATATAATAGAAAAAAAATATCGATGCGAATTCCACAGTCCCTGGGAGACTTTATCCAAATGGTTCCTTTTTTTTTCGAGTGCGTTGTGAATTACATCTGAAAATTGACCTCAAATTGAATCTGTCTCATATTCTCCGTTTTCGAAAGAGTCCTTTTCCTTCCACTGCCTTTCGAATTGTTTTTCCGATAAAACTCCCTTTTCTTAAGTTACTCTTTCTTCCATTGCATAAAACACAGTGTGCGCCTTAAAAGAACGTGTTCCTACCCTTGCAAAAAGACGGAAAAGTATAGCAACAGAAAAGACTTTTCGACTTTTTTTCTTCTGAAGAATTTACCTGCATAAACATTTATGATATGCTCCTGAATTATTTATAGGGCTTGTCTTCGAAATAAATGTTATACCCTTTTTTCAACGATATTTCATTTTTTTTTTTTCAGAAGAAAATAAATAAATAAAGGTTTAACCTAAAAGCACACTTCTACGTATTTGTATCGCGTAGTTTTTTTAATTAAATTTCTTCATTTTTCAATAAATTAATCTGATTTTCTTTCATAAATACTCGAGGTTTACGAATGGAATCTTGTTTAGTGGTTATGACGCCATTTTGTTACAATTCAGTGAAAAATGATTGCAACACCATTATAATGTAAAACCGTTTATATTAAGAGTTAACTTGTTTAATTTTCATTATCTTAATTATTGTAAAAATTTGATTCATTTAGAGATTCTAACGCATGTGTTCATATTAAATTTTCTTTAAAATAAAATTCCTTTTTCAATCAAGTAATCTTAATTTCCTGCATAAATTGTGGGGTAAGCTTGAATGGCCGAGTGGCTAGCACTCTGGCCCCTCAGTATCACATGTTTGGGTTCGAGTCCTGGCGATGCCATGGACGTTTGTAATGGTTCGAATCTACTTAAACCGTAGGTCCAGTCTAATATGACTGTGGAGAGTTGGGCGTAGGGCCGACAAACCTACCTCGTAAAAAAAAGATATTCATGTCTCGAAATCTGCCAGTAGTTAGACGGCCTTGGCTCCACCATGTGATTGTTACGCCAATGATAATGATGAATGAAAAATTCAAATGCAGAGTCAAATTCCCATTGTAATGTACAACTGATAATGCTTTTTAAAGTATTAGAATGGAAGAAAGTTCAAATAATAAAATAAAATTTGACAGAAACTTAAATATGAATCTATAGATATACGCCGCTTGAGAATACGAAAAAAAAAAATATCGATGTGAATTCCAGAGTCCCGGGAGACTTTATCCAAATGGCTCTTTTTTTTCCGAGTGCATTGTGAATTACATGTGGAAAATTGACCTCAAATTGAATCTGTCTCATGTTCTGTGTTCCGAAAGGGCCCTTTCCTTCTATGCCATTCGAATTGTTTTTCCGATAAAACTCACTTTTCCTAAGTCACTCTTTCTTCCATTGTATAAAACAGAGTGTGCGCCTCAAAAGAACGTGCTCCCCTACCTCCTTAAAGACGGAAAAGTATAGCAACAGAAAATACTTTTCGACCTTTTTTTTTCTTCTGAAGAATTTACCTGCATAAACTTTTATGATATGCTCCTTCTGAATTATTTATAGGGCTTGTCTTCGAAATAAATGATATACCCTTTTTCAACGATATTTCATTTTTAATTTTTTTTTTCAGAAGAAAAAAAAATAAATAAGTGTTTAACTTCTAAAAGCACACTTACATATTTGTATCACGTAGTTGTTGTTTTAATTAATATTCCTTTTTTAACAAAGTAATCTTAATTTTCATAAATACTCACGTATAGGAATGGAATTTTCTGTTTAGAGGGTTATGGCGCCATTTTGTTGCACCTCATGTTAAAAAATGCTTACAACACCATTATTATGTAAATCGTTCATGTTAAAAGATAATTCATGAGGGGGCTCAAAAAGGGGCCTGAGGGCCGAGTGACTAGCGCTCTGGCGCTCGGTGTCACTAGTTTCGGATTCGAGTCCCGGCGATGCCATGAATGTTTGTAGTGGTTCAGAAGCCACATTAAACCGTATGTTCCGGTCTAATATGGCTATGGATCGTTGGGCGTAGGGCTGACAACCCTACTTCATAAAAACATCTCTGTCACAAAATCTACCAGTTGGGGGCCACCATAGGCTGTTTCACCAATAAAGAAGATATATATATATATATATATATATATATATATATTGTCTCCATTATTGGCGAACATTATGGATTTCAGTTACTGCTGGATACGCAATAAATTAATTTACGCGAAATGATTTCAAAATCCTGATATTCGACATTCGCTCGGTGTCACAGGCTTCGGGTTCGAGTGGCGGTGCCATGGATGTTTGTTAGTGGTTCCAAATCCGCTGTAAATCGTAGGTCCCAGTCTAATATTGATGTAGCTTTGGGCGTCGGGCTGACAACTCCACCCAAAAAAGAAGACATCGCATGTCTTTAAATCTTCTGGTAGGCGGACAGCCTTGGCCCACCATGTGATTGTGCGCCATTGATGATGATGAATGAAAAAATTCAAATGTTGATTCAAATTCACATTATAATTTATAAATGATCATGCCTATGAAGCATTAGGACGGAAGAAGATTCAAATAATAAAATAAAAATTTGAAAGAAACTTTAAATAAAATAAAGTAACATCCATCTATAGATATACGCCGTTGAGAATACGAAAAAAAAAAAAAATATCGATGTGAATTCCAGAGTCCCGGGAGACTTTATCCAAATGGTTCCTTTCTTTCCGAGTGCATTGTGAATTACATCTGGAAAATTGACCTCAAATTGAATCTGTCTCATATTCTGCGTTCAGAGAGAGCCCTTTCCTTCTATGCCATTCGAATTGTTTTTCCGGTAAAACTCACTTTTCTTAAGTCACTCTTTTCTTCCATTGCATAAACAGAGTAAGTGCGCCTTAAAAGAACGTGCTCCCCTACCCTTGCAAAAGACGGAAAAAGTATGGCTACAGAAAAGGCTTTTTCTCTGAAGAATTTACCTGCATAAACATTTATGATACGCTCCTGAATTATTTATAGGGCTTGTCTTGGAAATAAATGTAATACCCTATTTCAGCGATATTTCATTCTCCTTTTTTTTGAGAAGAAAATAAATAAATAAAGGTTTAGCTTCTAAAAGGACACTTACATATTTGTATCGCGTAGTTTATTTTTAATTCCTTTTTCAATAAAGTAATTTAAATTTATTTCATGAATACTGGGTTTTATGAAAATTTTTCTGTTTAGTGGTTACTTCGCCATTTTGTTGTAAATTTTTGTGACGCCATTTTGTTGTGAAATAATTGCAACACCATTATTATGTAAATCGTTCTTTTTAAAAATATCTTATTTATTTTTTATTATTTTAATTAATGTAAAAATTTAACTCTATTTAGAGATTCGCTCATGTGTGTAAATTGAATTTTCTTTTAAAATAAAATTCCTTTTTCAATAAAGTAATCTGAATTTCTTTCATAAATATTGGGGTTTATGAATGGAATTTTCTGTTTAGTGGTTATGACGCCATTTTGTTGCAATTCATGTGAAAGTGTTTGCGACACCATTATAATGTAAATCGCTTATATTGAAAGTAACTTGTTTAATTTTTATTATGAATTAATGTAAAAATGTAACTTATTTGGTGATTCTAATGCATGTGTGCATATTAAATATTCTTTAAAATAAGAATTCCTTTTTCAATAAAAGTTTAATTTCTTTTCATAAATACTGGGTATGAAAATTTTCTTTTTAGTGGATATGACGCAATTTTGTTGCACTTCATGTTAAAAATGTTTTTCAACACCATTATTATGTAATCGTTTATATTCAAAGATAATTTGTTTCATTTTGTTATTTTAATTCATGTAAAATTTAACTCATGTAAAATTCCTTTTTACAAAATAATCTTAATTTATTTCATAGAATAATTTCATTACATCATAATTTCCTTTATTACAGATTTTGTCACATACGTGTACTATGTCTATAAAAAACTATATCAGAGTTATTGCCGTTAATGAAAACAAAGAACTCGTGCGTCTACATATTTTTTCTAGTTAATATTACAGTTTTATAAAAAGTGTAAAGTTAAACTTTTGATGCACTAGTTGAAAATATAGGAATTAAAAATCCTCTTCTTGGAAGGCAAATTCTTTTATTTTAAAGAAAATTTAAAAAAACTGGTAGGCCCTGAATCTTTTATGCACAATTTAACGTTCAAAGATCATTCTTGTGGATAATTGTTACAAAGTATTTTTCATAAGATATTTAAATTGTTTGAAAGCTGAATACCTAACGGGAAATATAATTCTATTACAATACCGTATTTTAATGTTACACTATTACGATAACGTCACGTTTTTAATATTATGCTTTACTGTTACGCTATTACACTAATGTCACGTTTTTTAATATTATGCTATTATTGTTACGCTACTGTTGTGCCCAAAAGTAAGACCAATTATTTTTTTTTTTTTCAAAAACTCTTTTTTTTATTCTTCCAAATTTATTTCCTCGCCTTCAAAATAATCCCCTCCGGGCACAATGCACTTATGCCAATTTGTTTTCGAATCCTCAATGCATGCTAAAAAGTCATCGGCAGGTATGGCCTTCAAAGCACCCACCTATTCACGTTGAATTTTAAATTGAAAATTGGTCTTACTTTTTTGAGACAGTAGTATTATGCTAATGTCGCATTTTTTTAATATTATACTTTTATTGTTATTCTATTACTCTAATGTCATGCCGTTTAATATTATATCATTATTATTATTCTTTACGCTGATGCTATTATTATTATTCTATTACGCTATTGTTACGTTTTTAACGTTGCGCTATTTACTATATTAGCTTATCTTGTTTTTATTTTCTTTCCTCTGTCTTGGTTATACCACATTCAAATTTATTTAATTTTGGGAATTTATCATAATTTTTCTGTTCATTTACTTAAATAATTCTGTTGTAAGATTGACAAAAGTAGACTTAATGTCAAATAAAGTAAGAATAAGAGTTTACATTAATTGTAATTTTTAACGTCATTGTGGTTGCTGATGGCTGAGTGGCCAGCGCTCGGTGCCACAGATTTCGGGTTCGAGTCTCAGCAATGCCATGCATGTTTTCAGTGGTTCGAAATCCACCTTAAACAGTAGATCCCTGTCTAATATTAGCGCTCTGGCTGTTAGTACCAGCTGTTAGATTTCAGGTTCAAATCTTTGCGGTGGCATAGATGTTTGTGAGTAGTTCAGAATCCACGTTAAATTGTAGACCCCAGCCTTATTTGCCCAAAGTGTGCATAAAATGACCATAGAACGATAAAACAAAGAAAACAAAAAAAAAAAAAGCAAAAAGCAAACAATCTTATATTTCGGAATCTACCAGTAGGCAGACGACCTTGGCCCACCATAGAACTGTTGCGCCATTGAAGTAGAACATTTGTATTTTTTATAAAGTTGTTCTTTATATATATAAAACATATTCTATATTTGTATATATTCTATATTTGTATATATAAAACATATTCTATATTTGTTTATATATATATATATATATATATATATGACTTAAATGTATGACTGGAAATTTTACGTTGTATTTTCATCGTTCTTTTTTCCTGGTTGGTTGAACTGCTATCAGTATAAATTGAATAAAGCGTACTCAAACATGAAATTCAATGAAATGTTTTTTTCTTTATTTGGAAAAGTTTATCTTTGAAGAAATGTTGAAATGTTTAAGAAGCTTAGATAACACAGTTTTCTTCCAGTCCAGTCTGAAATAAAGCAGTTGATGTTTAGATATATAAGTCCTTCCATTAAAAGAGATAAAAAAAACTTTTTTTTTTTATTCCTGACAGTCTAATAAATGATCTATCGAAGCATTTCAGAAATAATGGAACACTTAAACATCATTCGGCAGGACGAAGACGTAATCTTTTCTTTTGATCTTCCTATGAAGAACTCTTTGTTCTTCCACGGACATTCAAAGACTCAAATTTACTGTTGTCTTTCGATATCAAAGAACACAGTAAATACATTTTTTCACGCCCATATTATTCACTGTAAGATATAAGTTCCATGGAAAGACAGTGCGATAAATAATGCTTTTAAAAAACAATGTTTCATCCTTTTCGACCTTCTGTCTGTTCCATAAATTATTCCTTCTTTTTTCTTCCTCTCGTCTTGTATCCATTTAAGGTATAACTTATAAAAGCATTTCATTGTTCGCTTTTTATGAGTACGTGCGTAATTGTTCTTTGTTCCGATGATCCAATAATTGAAAAGCTCTCTTTTTTTTTCATTTTTTCCAATTCCATTTACTCCGAATGTCGAAAGAAGCTTTGAAGCAATTAAGTATTTCATATTTTATCATTTAAAATAATTTAAGAGGCTCCGGTTGCTTTAAATTCTTACTCACAGTTAAATGATCAGATAAAAAGAAGAGGGTAGATTTTTTTCATCCTAAAGTAATGCATAAATTCTTATCTCATGGACTGCATTAAAGAACATTTTGTTTATTGATTTTATGCTGTAACATTTTAAAATTTGATCAAATATTTTAGCGTATACTAAAATGGATAAACCCAATAGTATCTCTACGGCTAGAAATTGTTTTTGTTGTTGTTGTTATTGTTGTCGTTAAATATCGGTGGTGTGTTCCGAGTTCACCGATTGGCAATGAGGGGAGGACATTGTCTTCAAGGAGGACTTTTAGGGGTAACTACCTCCAATTGGCGTATCATACCGGAGAAACCTCACAAAAAGTCCCATCAGGCACTTTGACCGCCGACAAGAGACGCTTTACGTCTATTATCATAATGTCTCCTCGTTCTTGAAGGCGGCCTGATGGCCAATAAGCTAACGTTCTGGTCATTGGTACAATAGGCTTCAGTTCGGATCTTGGCGGGGCATGGATGTTTGTGAGTAGTTCGGAATCCACGTTAAACTGTAGGTTCCCGGTCGAATTAGACTAAAGTGTGCACAAAATGATCGTAAAAAGACAAAACAAACAAACCGTAAAAAAGAAAACAATCTCATGTGTCGGAATCTGCCAGTTGGAAGACCGGCTTGGCCCACCGTTGAACTGTTGCGTCTTTGAAGTAGAACATCATTGGTTTTTTTGTTGTAAAATTGCATTATATATCATATATATATATATATATATATATATCAAATGCATGGCTGGAAATTTTTCGTTGTATTTCCAAAGGGGTGTTCATTTTTTCCGATTTGTTGAATACTGCTATCAGTATAAATTGAATAAAACATACTCAAACAAGAAATTAAATCAGATATTTTTTTATTTCATTTCGCAAAAGTTTATCTTTGAAGAAATGTTTAGGAAGCTCAATTGATGTTTAGATACATACGTCCTTCCATTAAAAAGAGATTTTAAAAATATATTTTTTTATTCCTGACAGTTTAATAAATGATCTATCGAAGCATTTCAAAAATAATGGAAACACTTAAACATCATTCGGCAGGATGAAGACATAATCTTCCTTTTGATCTTCCCATGAAGATCTCTCTTTGTTCTTCCATGCCCATTCAAAGAATCAAATTTACTGTGTCTTGCGATATCAAAGAACACAGTAAATAAATTTTTACGCCAATATGATTCACTGTAAGATATAAGTTCCATGGAAAGACAGTGCGATAAATAATGCTTTTAAAAAACAATGTTTCATCCTTTGCGACCTTCTGTCCGTTCCATAAATTACTTCCATCTTTTTCTTCCTCTCATCTTGTATCCATTTAAGGTATAACTTTATAAAAGCATTTCATTGTTCGTTTTTATGAGTGCATGCGTAATTGTTCTTTGTTACGATGATCCAATAATTGAAGCAGCTCTCTTTTTTTTTTTCAATTCCATTTACTCCAAATGTTGAAAGAGGCTTTGAAGCAATTAAGTATTTCCTATTTTATCATTTAAAATAATTTAAGATGCTCCCGTTGCTTTAAATTCTTACTCACAGTTAAATGATCAGATAAGAGATGGCGGAGGGGTTTTTTTTTCATCCTATAGTAATGCATAAAAATCTTATGGAATGCACTAAAGAACATTTTCTTCATTGATTTTATACTGTAATATTTTAAAATTTTATCAAATATTTTGGCTTAGATTAAAATGGATGAACCCAATAGTAGCCTCACAAGCTAGAAATTGTTTTTTGTTATTGTTGTTGTTAAATATCGGTGGTGTATTCCGAGTTCAACGATATGCGATCAGGTTAGCACATTGTCTTCCAGGAAGAATTTAGAGGTAACTGCCTCGTATTGGCGTATCGTATGGGAGAAATCTCACAAAACTCACCTCAGGCAATTTATCTGCTGAGAAGAGGTACTTTATGTCTATTATCATAATGTTTCCTCGTTTCTGAGAGCGGCTTCATGGCCAATTGGTTGCCGCTCTGGCCGTTGGTATTACAGGCTTCAGGTTCGAATCCTGGCGGTGTCATGGATGTTTGTGAATGGTTCGGAAACCATGTTAAACTGTAGGTCCCGGTCCAATTAGCCCATAGTGTGTATAAAATGACTGTATAGCGACAAAACAAACAAACCGTAAAAAGAAAGCAATCTCATGTCTCGGAATCTGCCAGTAGGCAGACGGCCTTGGACCACCATGGAGCTATTGTGCCATTGAAATAGAACATCATTGTATTTTTTTGTCTTAAAATTGCCCTTTAAAGGAATAAAACTTATTCTATATTTGTATATATATATTTATGAAATATATGACTGAAAATGCTTTTTTTTACTGGTTGGGGGAACTGCTGTCAGTATAAATGGAATAAAACGTACTCAAACATGAAATCAAATCAAGTTTTATTTCTTCATTTCGAAAATTTTATCTTTGAAGAAATGCTTAGGAAGTTTTGATAACACAGTTTTCTTCCAGTCCAGTCTGAAATAAAGCAATTGATATTTTAAGATACATACGTCCTTCCATTAAAAGATATAAAAAAAACCTTTTTTTTTTTTTTTTTATTCCTGACAGTCTAATAAATGATCTATCGAAGCATTTCAGAAATAATGGAACACTTAAACATCATTCGGCAGGACGAAGACATAATCTTCCTTTAGATCTTTCCTATGAAGAACTCTTTGTTCTTCCACGGACATTCAAAGAATCAAATTTACTGTTGTCTTTCGATATCAAAGAACACAGTAAATACATTTTTTACGCCAATATGATTCACTATAAGATATAAGTTCCATGGAAAGACAGCGCGATAAATAATGCTTTTAAAAACAATGTTTTATCCTTTTCGACCTTCTGTCCGTTACATAAATTACTTCCATCTTTTTCTTCCTCTCATATTGTATCCATTTAAGGTATAACTTTATAAAAGCATTTCATTGTTCGTTTTTATGAGTACGTGCGTAATTGTTCTTTGTTCCGATGATCCAATAATTGAAGCAGATCTCTTTTTTTTTTTTTCAATTCCATTTACTCCGAATGTTGAAAGATGCTTTGAAGCAATTAAGTATTTCATATTTTATCATTTAAAATAATTTAAGATGCTCCCGTTTCTTTAAATTCTTACTCACAGTTAAATGATCAGATAAGAGATGGCGGGGTTTTTCTTTTTTATGTTGTAGTAATGCATAAAAATCTTATCTTATGGAATGCATTAAAGAACATTTTGTTTATGGATTTTGTGCTGTAATATTTTTAAAATTTTATGAAATATTTTGCCCTATAGATTTGAATAGTTGTGAATAGATGTCATCTTTTGTGACAGTCTCGTTTTTGATATCAAACATAAAATATGTCATTTAAAAATTGTTTATTGATATGTGTTGGAAAAAAATGCTTGTTGATTTACTGATATGGATTTCGAATAATTTATCGTTAACATAAAAATTCATTCATCGATAATTAATTTATTCCTTAATTAAATTTTCTGAATTTCGAAACATATTATCGTTATCAGCATCAATAATGGGTATAACTTTTAGCAAATAACTTTTTTTTTTTATTAGCTTTAAATAACGTTCAGATAAAATGCAGGCATTAAAAGAATATGACATTATCCTATGTCGAAATATCATTTAATCATCAAATACAAAAGTTATAATATTTTTTATCTTACTTATAAAAAAACGTCAATGGAATATAAAACTTACAATGTTTACTGACATCAATGGAATATAAAACATACAATATTTATTCACATCAATGGAATATAAAACTTACAATGTTTACTTACATCAATGGAATATAAAACATGCACTGTTTACTCATATCATTAAAATATAAAATACAAAACAATGTTTACTCACATTTACTCACATCAATATTAAAACTTACAATGTTTACTCATATCAATAAAATATAAAACATACAATGTTTACTCACATGAAGAATATAATACTCAGATGTTTACTATTAAAACTTTCAATGTTTTTACTCTTAACAATCAAGAATGTTTATAAAACATACTTACAATGTTTCCTCACATCAAGAATATAAAATTTACAATATTTTACTCACATCAAGAATATAAAACATACAATGTTTACTCATATCAATGGAATATAAAACATGCAATGTTTACTCGCATCAATGAGATATAAAACATGCAATGTTTACTCACATCAATGAAATATAAAACTTTCAATGTTTACTCACATGAAGTATATAAAACGTACAATATTTACTCACACCAATGGAATATAAAACATACAATGTTTACTCACATCAATGGAATATAAAAGCAATGTTTATCACACAATGGTTACTCACATCAAGAATATGCGGCCTGATGGTGAACTGGTTAGCGCTCTGGCCGTGGTACCGATGGCTTCATGTTCTAGTCTTGGGGGTTGCATGGATATTTGTTGGTGGTTCGTAATCCACGTTAAACTGCAGGTCCCGGTCTATTTAGCCTAAAGTGTGCACAAGATGACCGTAGAGCGACAAAAACCAAACCACATCAAGAATATAAAACCAATGTTTACTCACATTAACAATATAATAATTACAATATTTACTCCATCAATGGAATGTAAAACCTGCAATACTCACATCAATGGAACATAAAAGATACAATGTTTACTCACATCAATGGAAGAATCATGTCCCCAACTCCAAAGAAGAAGTTAAATTCAACTCCAAAGAAGAAGTAAATCCAAACCCGATCTTTATCGCGTCAGCATCCGATACCATTTTCCCCGGACGTAGAGAAATCGCCTGCCCATCCATTGTCGGTTGGGGCGGCAGGGGCAGTCCCATTGTGTGTCGCGTTTGTCAACCATCCCCGGAATTGATGACCTCCAGGAGAAAGGTGGTCATCTTTCTTTGGAAACAGGAAAAGGCAGTTCCCCAAAGTCGGTGGTGTGCACTCCGTGATTCCAAAATGTGTCACAACTGTGGATGAGGAATGTCAATCGTCGTCTGTTCTGGCGACGTCTTTTTTTCTTGCCATGGAGGGTGACAGATTTTGTTTAGGGGAGGGGAGGGAAGTATGGGAATATATCAAAGAATAGGACTTGTTGACTTTCGCAAATTGTTTCCTGATTTTATTATTTCCTTGAATTTACTAACTATACTGGAGGTGGAAGATTATTGTTTTTAATTTCTTTTAAATCAATAATCAATTAAACAAGGCTTTCAACACGGGCGCTCAGTTTTTTTAACATTAATATTGACATGAGGTCAACTTAACCACAATATTTGAATTATTTACTCATTGATAATAATAGCGTTAAAACAAAGTGATATTCAAAATCATAAAAATTGGCATGTTTTGTCTATTTTCTTGGAAAGTACTAAACAAAAGATTATGATTCCAAAGATAATATTAATGCAAATTCGCCCACTATTAGAATGCAAATTTCTAATGATAAGTACGTAAATGCATATGGGTTACATATAAAAGAGCAGGCTTTTAGAACCACACGGGACAATCTGATGGGGAATTTTTCCAAAACAAATAGCACTAAAGTTTGGATAATGAAATCAAATGGAGAATCTTATGGAGACTGAAAGCAAAGCAGTATCAAGTGCAGATTGCCGGAAACTGAAATGTCAAGTCCATCTTTACAGAGAGAAACCTCTTCTAAGGGCCTAGATAGCAAATGAAGATCGATAATTGTTCATTACAACGAGACACGATAGCCATTCAATAAACTTCTCAGCTCCTTTTTATAACTATGCAATGATAAGAACCCGACTTTTAAGAATTACTGGATTCAGAAGACTACACAAAAGACATCTGCTTGCAAGAAGTATTGATGTTTGGATTATTTCGTACTGGCGACTGTACTTTTACCATTCTACAATGAACATCGACTTTGATCCAGAGATACGTTAGGCGACATTCTGAATTCTAGGTCATCCTAACCTCTTGTTCTCGATATACATTCATCTGGAGAGAACCATGGAACCACTATTGATCCTCCACATTCTGAAAAGGAGACCTCTATGAAAATGAGATCTCTGGAGATGCATCGCATTGAACGGGCGCACAGAACTCCAAGTCTTTGTCAGTATAATGCGATTGCGATTATTGTGCAATATAAAGAGGAGATCTATAAACCTTATGTTCTTCTTTTAAGGCTACAGTTGGCGCCTATTTCATTTTAAATATACGACAATGCACTTCCACAGGAAAGTCATTTGATCGATGTATTTCTGGAACGTTAAAATATTCGCCGAATGGATTGGACAACTAAATTTTCAGCTCTAAACCTTGTCTGGAATAAAGAGCAAGTATGGAATCTCATTAGCAGAGTAATTGCAACTCTTCTTCCTTCCAAGAACCATTCCAACCAAAACAACGTTGCTGGAAGAGCGGGATCAACTTCTCCAGGAACTCATATATTCCCCTTATTTCTAGTAGGAATTAGCGTTGTGAGAATTGCGTTAACTACTAGATAGAAACATACTACTTATTAAACATTTTTGTTCGTTGTTGTATTCTTTCTTTTAGAATTTCTGCCGCTGTGTGGTCTTACATATTCTCATACATGTGTATCATAACTGCTGTGGATATTTTTGAACTATATATACTTATGTTTTTACCTAATTTCATTAAAATCTGATCAATTGTTCTTGAGATAGTCAACCCAAAGTGAAAAATATCTTGATTTAAAACACTAATACACTTAAATGTTAACAATAGGTTGATTTTATATTAAATACTGGGCCCTTGGGCGGTTTGAGAAAATAATCTGTTAAATTTTTTAAACAGAAGTAGATCATTTAGAAACCAAACAAGAGAAAACGAACCTTCAGTTCCCATGTCCATGCTTGGGAGGGATCATTTGAGACAATAAATCTTTTGGCCGATAAGTCCTTACTTGGTTCGAAAAGGCGATAAGAGAAAGCGAATATCCTGAAGGGGATGTTTGTTTTAAAGTTCAATAGTACAAAAATAGTGTGATGCAGTGCAGCAAGTCACCTGTGGTGCACCTTGCTAAAGAATAATGGGCTACATGTTTGATATTCTAGAGGAATCATTTGTTAATTAATTACCAGCGTTTGAAAGCAGCAAAAATATGTTAAATAAATTTTAACAATAATGTAATTTGAAATAATTAAATGATATTTGTAGTTAAGATATACAATTTTATTAACAAAGTTATAAACAGGAAAACAATTACCTATACCATTCTACTAGTACTTGTACCGAAACTTTCTGTTCAACATTAATTTCTATTTATGCTAACATTAATGCCAAAAACCTTAAAGTCTTGCATGTACAACATTTTTTTTTTTAATTATGCACGCTATAACAAGAAATGGCTGTACTTCTATTTGCTAATTGTTTTGGAATTAATGTCAAATTTAAAGAAATATGTTTTTGTTTCAAGTGTAACTTGCTTTCAATATACGGTTTGGTTTGTCGGTCTATGGTCATTTTGTGCACACTTTAGGCTAATTAGACCGTGACCTACGGTTTAACGGGGATTTCGAACTACTCACAAATATACATGCCATCGCCAGGATTCTAAAGGCCTGTGGTATCCTATCAATGAGATAATATTATGAATCAGTTAGCATAAATTAAAATTTATGTAATATATTCCTTCACAGACTAATACTTAAGATACCATTGTGTCATTGGAACTTTCCTGTATCAATCACATCTGTAAGAAATAGTTTTTTATGTTATATTCTCCTTTATTATTTTAAAATTCTTAACAAATACTTTATTTAAATATTAAAAAAATTACATTCGACTTTAAATCTTAAAGAAATCACTAAAATGTATAAGTTTTTGAAACAAAATCTGTTGGGGCAAACGTCTTGTAAACGTCAAGGACATCCAATATTGGTGAATTAAATATCAAATCCGTCGACGATCGAAGTTTATTTCCTTGATTAACGGGGAAGACATCTTCTTTGTCACATGACTGCTGCCTTTTCTTGGTAAATTCTTTTCTCTCTAAAAATAACGGATTTTTGATTTAATTAGATAGGATTTCCTCTGTTGCAAAAGGGCACAAATTAGATTACGCGGAAAGGTGACGTCTCGGAAAATAAATTAATTGCAGCAAGTTCCAGTGCTCGCCAGACAATTTCCCCTAAATAATTTAATGGAATCTTCCATTACGCGCCATTTCTAAAATTTCAATAACTCCTTTTTTTTTTTATTATTATTATTATTTCAGATGTGATTATATGTGGAGGCTTGGGGAATTAAATTTTCATATTTGCCATTTTAACTTTCGTTGCGGCATTTATGGAAATACATTTTAGAAATTAATTTGCATAAATTTATTTGATTTGCGATTGATGCGTTTTTATTTTATTTATTTTAAAAAATTGCATTTTTTTTTTATATTTGAATAATTTGTATCCATACATTTACACACTTTAATACACTATTGCAAGCTACCAAGAATTTTCTTGAAATATTTATTAAATTTAAATATTTATTTTGTTTTATTTTATGCCACTTCTTATAGCTGTAAAAGTATGTTTGATTTTCTGCTATTTCTATAGGCAAAAAAAAAAAAAAAAAAAAAAAAATTAAAATAAAGTTTTACTTTCTAATGGTCTGATGAAAATAAATTAAAACATTAATTACAAGTAATTGGTTTCTTTGGTTTGTCGCTCTACGGTGATCTTGTGCACGAGGCCAAAACAGACCGGACCTACAGTTTAAAATGGATTCCAAACCATTAATAAACATCCATACCATCTCCAGGATTCAAACCTGAAGCCTGTGATACCAAAGGTCAGAGCGTTAATCACAAGTGAAGGGGCCTGATGGCCGAGTGACTAGCGCTCTAATGCCACTGGCTTCGTCTTCAAGTCCCAGCGGTGCTATGGATGTTTAGTTCGAAATCAATTTTAAACCGTAGGACCCGGTCTATTACACTCATGTCCATAAATTAGGGATAATTCAGAATCACACAGAAATTGAACTCTAAAATAAAATTTTCACCTGTAGAATTATCACACACATCTTGAAGAAGAATTTGCAAAATTACAGGAAACCACCAGATGGCGCGGATAGTACGTCACAATGACGAGAGTGTAAGAGAGGGGTATATAAGGAATGGTGGCAAAAGTAAAATTGTTCACAAGCGCTTTAAAAGCCTTTCAGTGCAATAACCGCATAGTTATGGCACAAAGGAAGCATTTGATGACTTTTTTACGTGGAAGAATTATCGGACGACTGGAATGTGGACGTACCCAGCTGGAAGTATTCGAGAAACTTGGAATCGCCCAGAGTGTCATCTCCAGGCTTTGGCAACGATTCCAAGATGATGGTAATGTGAGTAGATGTTACAGCACAGGTCGCCCCCGAGTTGCAATGCCGAATGAGGACCGGTATTTAGCAGTTACTGCCAAAAGAAACAGACGAAGCACAGCATCAGACCTGTCTCTTCGTCAGCTCTCTTCAGCTACCGGTACGACAGTTTCAGGCAGACCGTGTACAGACGCTTAGAGCACATTGGTCTATATGCTCGTAGGCCTGTCAGATGTGTTCCACTTACCGCAACTCACTGTCGCCTGCGATTAACCTGGAGCAGAGAGCATGCATTGTGGACACCGCAACAGTGGTCTTGTGTGATGTTTTCCGACGAGTCCAAGTTTAGTTTGCGGTCTGATTCTCGCCGGACTTTCATATGGAGAGCACCAGGTACCGTTACCACCAAGAGAACACCATTGAACAACACCGTTACGGTGGTGCAGGATGGCTCGTTTGGGGAGGAATTATTCTTGGTTCCAGAACTGACCTGCACGTTCAGAGTGTAACGGTGACAGGCCACATCTATCGGGATGTCATTCTGGAACAACATGTACGTTTGTTTCGGGGCGACATGGGTGCTGAATTTCTGTTTATGGATGACAACGCCCGTCCTCACCGTGCAAACATTGTAGACGAATGCCTTCAATTGAGGATATCACCCGTATGGATTGGCCAGCATACTCACCGGACTTGAACTAATAGAGCATGTGTGGGATATGCTTGGCCGACGAATTGCAGCCCGTCAACCCTCCCACCTGTCAACCGGAACTTCGGAGGGCATTGCTTGATGAGTGGTGTAATATTCCCCAAGATCAGATTGATAATTTGATACTCAGCATGCCTAGGCGTTGTAAGACCTGTATTGCATCGTCCGGGAGACATATTCCATATTAACCATCATACTAACCATGTTATACTGTTTTTGTAAATAGGTTCCTTTTTTGAAATTTGCTCATTTTTATTAATTATGTCAAACATATAGCATCTTTTTGCTCTTTACCTTTGTTTAATATATAGACTCTACAAATAAGTCAAATTTGTTTTGCTTCTGTCTCTTTCTTTTCCTGAACTTCATTATCCTTAATTTAGGGACATAAGTGTGTGTCCGTAGATCGTTGGGCGTAGGGTGACCCTACGGTCATCTTTAACTACGCCTGGAAAGATACTAACCCACAATTCAGTAGACTAACTCGGGGCTTATTTTTATATTTTATTATTTTGTTTCATTAGCATAAAAATTGAATTGCTAATAAAATATTTTGTTCGAGTATTATTAAAAGAATTCCGATTAGTTGTACATGTGAAGTGAAACATCTTTAATCGTATATATATATATATATATATATATATATATATATATATATATATATATAAAGGATATAAAGCTAAGCATTAAAAACTTCTTTCGATTCATGTACATTCCTTTCCTTAAAGCTTTATTGGGTTCGCGTGAGATCATTTTATATTTATAACACGATTTACTATGCAAAAATTGGTGTTCTCAGATGTGAGAATCAAAAGTGTTGATGCATGTAACGTTTCTTTTCAAACAACTCTTAGTTATGAATTGTGCGAGAATGAACAACTTCTATTTCATCATAAGCAGTGCATATTTATTATTCATTAATATTTCAATTCTGGATTCTAAATTTGGTATTGCTGTTTATTAATTCAACCTGTATTATGGTGAGTAGATCGCATCTTATGGGACATGCATCAAAACTTACTTTTAAAAATGTTGCTTTCATCTGATATTCAAATGTTATAAAATATATGTATATAATCAAACATTAAAATCCGCTCAAGAATTTTCTTCAGATTTCTACGTGTTTCTTTCGTGAAAAAAGAAAACTCTTTCTTAATGATTGTTCCATAAATTTAAACACAGCTTCAACATCACAGAAACTTAATCATGTCTCAACTTCTGTTTTTTTTTTTTTTTTTTAAATAAGCTTATATTGGCTTGATTATTAAAGTTCTGGAATATTTTACTCATTATTTGCTTCTGAAATTAACCTAGAATATGTTTATTTAAAGAAAAAACATGATTAAAAATTCATACACTATTTACATTCGTTGAACTAGACTAAATATTCCTTTCTTTCCCAATCTAATTTTTTGTTCATAGACAAGTCTTAAAGTAATAAAAAATATTTATTATTTTTAATAAGTAACTGTATATCAAAATATTCCATTTAGTCTTCGCCTTCTAGAAATTTAATACGAAAAATAAAAAATGTTCTCTGAAGGATTAATTTCTAATGCTAGATAAAATAGAATAGTTTCAGGAATTTTTAACGTAGGGGTCTGATGGCCGAATGACTAACGCCCTGGCACTCGGTACCACAAGTTTCGGGTTCTAGTCCTGGCGGTGCCATGGGTGTTTGTAGTGGTTCGTAATCCACTTTAAACCGTAGGGTTAACCGTTACCAACCGTAGTGGAGATAGTATTACTCGCGTCCGTAGCATATCTTTAAGCTACACGTGCCCCCTGTATAGTGCTAAATGAGTAACAGCGTTCGTCGGTGCAGCCCACATCAAGGCTAGTTTTTATTGGGCTGCTCACAGGGATATGGTCAATACGACACAGTCCACGACGTAATTAAAAAAAAAAAGAGAATTTTTAACGTCAATTTTGATATTGGGAAATCCAGTCTCACCTAAAAACAAAATTTATAATATTCGCTTTGAAGATATATCTTCAAATTATGAATGATTTTCATTTATCACATATTATTGGAGATTAACTTATCACCAAATAGATTTATTATAGAGGGCCTGAATGGCCGAGTGGTTAGCGCTCTGGTGGTCGGTACCACAGGTTTCAGGTTCGAGTTCCGGTGGTGCCATGGATGTTTGTAGTGGTTCAAAATCCACTTTAAACCGTAGGTCCCGGTCTAATAGGATCGTAGAGCGTTGCGGGGGACATTGTTACTCCGCGTTCGGGGCTTATCTTCAAGTTACACGCGCCCCCTGGGTAATGCAAAGTGAGTAACGTCGGTGCAGCACTTACCTTAAGCGCTTGCCTTATCCAAGACCAAGCTGTCTAAGCTTTTGCCAGCTGCATTAGAAAAAAAAAAAATTATTATAGATATATCTAATAAGGTTTTTTTTTTTTTTGTACATATATTTCGTTCAAACTGAAAATTCTTCTATTCCCAAGGTTATAAAATGTAAATTGTCAGATGAAAATAAATTAAAAAGAAATATTTTTTTTTAAATGTTAATAATATTATAACATAATTGTTGATCAAATAGTGAAATTATAGCTTATTATAGAAGATTATTTATAGCCATACTTCGATTATGTAAAGAATTAATCCACAAATTCAAATGAAAATGATTTAGACATATTTTTATCAGAACTCTTAAAGCAGTTTTTTGTTTTCACTAAGCTATCCAATGATCAAATCATAATTACTTGCCATTTTGTGATCAAATCATAATTACTTTCGATATCAAATCATAATTACTTTCGATATCAAATCATAACTACTTGCGATATTAACTAATTAGATACAGATTTTGACACAATCAATGTGAATGAATAATGTAATTGAAGTGAATGAATGGATATACTACACATATTAAATAAAAAATACTGTTTTAAAAATTATTCATGTATTTCAATCAGTGAGATATATTTGATGTGTTTCATCTAATAATGTACTAGATTATATATCTTAATCGGATATTCTGTCGTGTTCAGTTGTAACTCAAATTGTCAATGCGTGGGCGTCATTGTTTGGCGGATAGTCTATCTCCCCGTTTGAAACTGTCCTCGCAAGTTTAAATATAGCATAATCTGATTATGTTTGACAGGAATTTTACGCGTTTAACGTTGTTTTATCTGGATTATTTAAGGGGAAAATGACTTATTTGCAGATGCTTTAATCTTTAACGTAATCTTTTATTTTAACGTTTTGATATTTATTTTGATATTTTTCCAAGAAATATTCCAATATAATTTTGAAGACATTTATTTTGTTTTTGAATATTCATCGCTGAATAGATTTCAAAATCTAAGGAAACAATGTTTTTTTCTTTCTTTTTTTGATTGAAAAAATAACGGATTTTGATTTAATTAGATGGGATTTTCTCTGTTACATAAATTAAGTTGCTTGGAAAGGTGAGGTCTCGAAAATAAATTAATTGCAGCAATAGACAATCCCCCTCCCCTTAAAAATTAATGGCATCTTCCATTAAGCGCATTTTAAAATTTCAATAATTTCTTTTTTTATGTATCTGTTATTTCAGATTTTTATTATGTGTGTAGGCTTTGTTTAAGAGTTGATCGGGTATGAATATTTGACATAAAAGATTTTTTTGACTTTTTGTAGAAATGGTTTTTTTAAATTGTAAAAGATATTCGTTTATAAAGAAATTCTAATATTGAAAGTAGTCTATACGAAAAAAAAAAAAAAAAAAAAAAAAAAAAAAAAAAAAAAAAAAAAAAAAAAAGTTAATAATCTCTGGTATAACGCGAAATATCACTTAATACTGTAAAAAAATGTTTTATGTTATTTTTTATAAAAAATCTTCTTTTAAAAATCTAAAATATTTTCAATCTGGGAGGTTACGCAATGTTTACTCCACTTTGACATCAAAAACCTGTAACTTGTCGGTAATTTTCATAATTGGAATATCATCTCGATGTATCTATTTTGTTTCCTGCTAGTACCACAGTTTCAACAACGTACATTCCAAAGTAGCACCTGTAAGTCTAAGATTATAAACTCCATTCTCTCCCTTTAGTTTATATTCAGAGATTCACTCAAAGTTTACGGATTCAACTTGCTCTAAGCACCATAAGCAAATAAACTATTCAGTTACGCTTTTTGCGATTCAAACTTAAAATTTCTTACGTGAAAAATTGGGAAAGCTACATCATATTAGTCTCAGCTTGCAGCAAATGAAAGTCATTAAAATTGAGTACCTCCACAATTGCTAACTGATTACTCTACAGTTACTACTCTTTATTACTAGTAAAAAATACATAACAAGAGAATATTTTCCACCTCTCTCAGAAATAAAACAAACTGTTTTCTTTCCGCCGGTCTTAATTTATCAGTGGTTAGCTTCTGACTTCTGAAATGAAGAATACTTTCAAAATTACGAAAGCTTTTCTTCGAAAGTGTTTTTATTTTTTTTTTCACCAACACTTACCTACAGGTTCAGAAGATCCATACAATGAATTTAAAGGTAGGATCAAATTCAAATAAAAGGTAGTTTTTACATTGGGTGTGGCTACAAACTGCAATGGCTTTTTGTAATATCTCCATTATAAAGTGTTTAACACCATCAACAACAACGTGAATCGCCACTAAAAATGTGATGCACCCATAGAAGTATATATGTACATGAATTTCTAACGCAGTTGAAAATTTAAAATGGTACTTTGATTAGTAACAGAAAATTAGAATTTTACAGCCTGACTCGTAGCTCGGTGGCAATGCGCGCCGCTGGTGCGCATTAGGGCTGAGGTTCAGTCCGCTGGCGGCTTTGTTGTAGACAATGTTTCAAAAAACGAGGATGGTTCGATGGCATTTGTGATGTTCAGCATCTTGTCTTGGGAGTTGGACTGCCTGGAGGGAAATGTTCTGGGTTTTCTTCCATAAAATGCGAGGTAGTTACCCCTAAAATTCCTCCCCGAATGCACTGCCTTCCCTCTTCAGCTTTACGGAGCCACAGACTTCTACCTGCAGTTGCTATACCAACATGGAAGCTACCCCTCCCCCTTGTCTCCTTTCTTCTATGAGACCACACGGGCTCTTGGACTTAGTCTGGATTCTGCTGTCTACCAAGTGGAATGAGACACAACAACAGAATGTTTACGTATGAGAAATGTCTCTGAATTTATAAAATTAAAAAATTTTTAATAATTATTTTTAACAGTGAAACTTGTGTTAATTTTGTTTAGGATATTAATTACTTTTCAATATGATTAAGAATATATTTTAAATATTTATTAGAACTGTTTTAACACTGCTTAATAAATTTATTAATTATGCTTATTTTTCTTATAAATTTATAGCCCACCATAAAATATCTCTCAAATAAATCTTTTTTGTTTACTACATCTGTGACTTGAGGAATAATTTTCCGCTCCTTAGCAACGGTTATATAAACAACGGAATCCCCACCCCCACCCTATTAGTGCTTCTTGGAATCCATCCATAAACTTCCCAGATAAACTGCGTAAAATAAAACAATAATAACAAATGCCCGCACATATCTTCCTTAATTAAGGAGAAATCTCTTTTCCCAGCAGACGGATATGTTTTCTTTAAAGAACCCCTTACAGACTTGCCGAATGTGGAAGAATAATGAAAAAAATTAGAAGAGGAACACAACTTCCGAAGTCTGACGCCCCCTTTCTTAATCGGCTTAAGTCGCCGCCAGTTGCTGATTGGAGAAATCGTGACTCGCTTCGATCCGAATTAGGGCCGATTTGGCCCGAAGCGGACGTGAAAACTTCGTCAAATAGCTTTTTATATGAGAGGCCGAATTCGATTAGCGAAGCCTCCAATAACAGAATGAAAGTGATCCTGGTGATTCCTTTTTTTTGCTTTTTGCTCTCATAATAGCCAGTAGGAGTTCCTAATGATCTTCGGTACTGAATGCTTATGTAGATTCGATTAATCAATAGTATGAATTATCGCTCACGAACTCTCATCTTGATAATTTACTGCAAATGGTCATTCTTAAACTGTTTTTTTTTTTTTCATTCTTTCTCTTTTTTTCATACTTTTGCGCATTGACCATGTAGCTTGGTGGTCACTTTACTCACAGACTTTTTATGATGCGAAAATGTCCCAGTGGCACATGTGTAGCAGCGGGACTTCCCACTTTTTATTTTGTAAGCACCTATTCACGAACCAGAAATCGGGAAGTCCCGAGCATCCGAATTACCCGTTCTTAAATATTTCTATTACTACCGGAGGAAATGAAAGCGATCTTGGTGATTCCGTTTTTTTTGCTTTTTACTCTCTTCTTATAATAGCCTTTGGGAGTTCTAATGATATTCGGCACTGAATGCTTATGTAGATTCGATTAAGCGATAGTATGCATTATCGCTCACGAACTCTGATCTTGACAATTTACCGCAAAGGACCATTCTTAAACTGTTTTTTTCCATTCTTTCTCTTTTTTTTCATACTTCTGCGCGTTGGCCAGGAAACTTCGTGGTCAATTTACTCAGTGCCTGCATCGTGTAAAAATGTCTCAGTGACTCATGGTAGCAGCGTAAGTGACATTGTGATTAGCACGTCAGACTTGTGAAATGAAGTCGTTCAAAATCACGAAAGCATTTTTTCGAAAGTTTCCTTGTTTTCATCAAGCATAAACACTAATCTATAAATTTAGAAAACACATTCAACGAATTTAAAGGAATGAATAAAATCTAGCTTCAAATTCCTCAGTTGTTGGTAAAGGGGTGTGACTACAAACTGCAATGGCACCAAAGCCCAACTATGACTTTTCGTCTTGAATATCTCCATTATAAAGTGTTTAACACCATTAACTGCAACATGAATCGCTAAAAGGGATGCCTCCCATGGAAGTACATATATATTCCTAACGCAGTTGAAAAATTAAGATGCTACTTTGAATAGTAACAGATAATTAGAATTTTTTTTTCATATGAGGAATGTCTCTTAATTAATAAA
Organism: Caerostris extrusa; assembly: GCA_021605095.1. Taxonomy (NCBI): domain Eukaryota; kingdom Metazoa; phylum Arthropoda; class Arachnida; order Araneae; family Araneidae; genus Caerostris; species Caerostris extrusa. The sequence continues at coordinate 27,781 of BPLR01001590.1, forward strand.
ATTAAATTTTTTAATGATCATGTCAGTGAAAATTGTATTATGTTTAGAATATCCATTTCTTTTAATTTGACCAAGCATACATTTTAAATATTCATCAGAACTGTTTTTAAGTGATTATTAAATTTATTAATTATGCTTATTTTTTTATATAAATTTATAGCCCACCATAAAATATCTCTCAAACGAAACTTTTTTTCTTTACTGCATCTGGGACTTTAGAAATAATTTCCGCTCGTTATTGACGAAGATAACGGTTATATAAACAACGGAATCCCCCCACCCTATTAGTGTTTCGTGGAATCCAATCCATAAACTTCCCAGACAAACTGCGTAAAATAAAACAATAATAACAAATACCCGCACATATCTTCCATAATTAAGGAGAAATCTCTTTTCCCAGCAGATGGATATGTTTTCTTTAAAGAACCCCAACAGACTTGCCGAATGCGGAAGAATGAAAAAAAAAGGAGAACACAACTTCGAAGTCGACGCCCCTTTCTTAATCGGCTTAAGTCGCCGCCAGTTGCTGATTGGAGAAATCGTGACTCGCTTCGATCCGAATTAGGCCGATTTGGCCCGAAGCAGACGTGAAAACTTCGTCAAATAGCTTTATATGAGAGGCTAAATTCGATTAACGAAGCCTCCAGTAACAGAATGAAAGTGATCTTGGTGATTCGGTTTTTTTGCTTTTTGCTCTCATAATAGCCAGTGGGGGTTTCTAATGATCGTCGGTATAGAATGATCATGAAGATTCGATTAATCGATGGTATGAATTATTGCACACGAACTCTGAACCTGATAATTTTACCGCAAATGGTCATTTTTATTTTTTTTTCGTTTTCTCACTTTAAGATTGCACGATGCAAAAATGTCCCAGTGGCACATGGGTGGCAACGGGAATTGCCACTTTCTATTTTGTAAGCACCTATTCACTAACTAGAAATCCAGGAAGTCCCTACCATGGGATTACAGTTCTTAACTATTTCTATTACTACCAGATGAAATGAAAGTGATCTTGATGATTCCATTTTTGCTTTTTACTCTCATAATAGCCAGTGGGGGTTCCTAATGATCTTCGGCACAGAATGCTTATTTAGATTCGATTAATCGATAGTATGCATTATCTGACACGAACTCTGATCTTGCTAATTTACCTCAAATGGTCATTCTTAAACTTTTCTGATAATTTATCATTCTTAAACTTTCTTTTCTTTCTTTTTTTTTTCATACTTCTGCGCATTGACCATAAAGCTTGGTGGTCACTTTTTATTCAGAGACTAAAAATTTTCCAGTAACACATATGTGGCAGCGGCAATTTCCACTTTGTATTTTTTAATACCTGTTCACGAACCAGAAATCAGGGAAGTCCATGGCATTGGGATTAGCAGTGTACTATTTCTATTTCTATTACTACCAGATGAAATGAGAAGTGATCTGCTTGGTGATTCCATTTTTGCTTTTTACTCTCTTCTTATAATAGCCAATTAGGGAGTTTCTAATGATCTTCAGTACTGAATGCTTATGTAGATTCGATTAATCGATAGTATGAATTATCGCTCACGAACTCTAAACTTGATAATTTACCGCAAATGGTCACGTGCAATTCTTAAAACTTTTCTTTCTTTCTTTTCTTTTTTTCACACTTTTTTCGTGTTGACCACTTAAACTTAGAGAGTCACTACTCAGAGATTACATGATGCAAAAATGTCCTGCCACATGGGTAACAGCGTAAGTGACATTGCGATTAGCGTCAGACTTGTGAAATGAATAAATCACGAAAGCATTTTTTCGAAAGTGTCCTTGTTTTCATCAAGCATAAACACTGATCTATAAGTTTAGAAAACGCATTCAACGAATTTAAAAGGATGAATAAAATCTAGCTTCAAATTCCTCAGTTGTTGGTAATGGGGTTTGACTACAAATTGCAATGTCACCAAAGCCCAACAATGACTTTTCGTAATGATACCTCCATTATAAAGTGTTTAACACCATCAACACCAACATGAATCGCTAAAAAATGGAATGCATTTCATTGAAGTACATATATATTCCCAACATAGTTGAAAAATTAAGATGATACTTTGAATAGTAACAGATAATTAGAATTTTTCAGTATGAGAAATGTCTCTTAATTCATAAAAAAGATTAAATTTTTTAATATTATATCAGTGAAAGTTGTATTATGTTTAAAATATCCATTTTCTTTCAATTTGACCAAGCATATATTTTAAATATTCATCAGAACTATTTTTTAAGTGATTATTAAATTTATTAATTATGCTTATTTTTTTATATAAATTTATAGCCCACCATAAAAAATCTCTCAAACGAAACTTTTTTCTTTACTGCATCTGGGACTTTAGAAATAATTTCCCCTCGTTATTGACGAAGCTAACGGTTATATAAACAACGGAATCAC